>WNWK01007525.1:0-93113 GCA_009830355.1 Cherax destructor | reverse complement strand
CACTGTACACTGTGTACGTCAGACCCATATTGGAGTTGCAGCACCAGTTTGGAACCCACACCTAGCCAAGCATGTAAGAAAGCTAGATAAAGTGCAAAAAATTTGCAACAAGATTAGCCCCGGAGCAAAGGGGGTATGTCCTACGAGGGGTTGGGGAAATCGACCTGACGACACTGGAGGACATAAGAGATGGGGGGATATGATAACGACTTATAAAATACTGAAAGGAATCGACAAGGTGGACAGAGACAGGATGTTCCGGGAGATGAGACACAGCAACAAGGGGACACAGTTGGAAGTTGAAGACTCAGATGAATCAAAAGGGACGTTAGGAAGTATTTCTTCAGTCACAGAGTTGTCAGGAAGTGGAATAGTCTGGGAAGTGATGTAGTGGAGGCAGGATCCATAATAACTTTAAGAAGAGGAAAGGATGAAGCTCATGCAGTGGGAAGTGTGACCAAGTAGCGGCCAGTGAAGAGGTGGGGCCAGAAGCTATGACCGACCCTCCCCCCCAACTAGGTGAGTACAACTAGTTGAGTAAAAAAACACACAGGAAAAAAAAGAATCTGGAGAGTGAAGTAGGGGGGGCGGGATACATACATTTTTTTAAAAAAAAAATACGATATGGCTCTTAGAGCAGGGAAAGAGGGACTTAGTGTGACTAGCGAGGAGGGGGTCCAAGGGGCTGTGAATCGCCCCCAAAAAAACCCCTCATATGGGGGATTACATATATGTAAAGTACACATACACAAAATTGTTTATACGCACAAGAATACATACGCCCTTATACATTTTCCCCCCGGGGAAACCATCTTAATTCACCAACATCCTTCACTCTGCTGAAGAAACGTGACAAGAAACCGAAACGTTTATAATTATTCTAGATGTAAATTCTGTTAAAGGGGGGTAAATTTTTTTTTCACATATTGCTTCGTTAGAAATTAATGACTGCCCTGCGCTCCCCCTTTTGGCGTGTTTTGGGGTGTAGAGGGGGCTGGGCGGGGGATACAGGGATGGATGGTGCTGCCCCCCCCAAACAAGTCTAGTACTTAGGATATCCTCTTTTTTTTTTGCTAAGATTTTAGCTTATATTTGGGGAAAAAGTCTCGTTCGATCAGCTTCTTATTTTAAACACCGATGACTGTTATTAGGCTGAAGTTGAAACTGTCAAGAGAGATGTCCAGGTGTCCTGTCAATTTTTTTTTCCCCAAAAATGAGATGTCGGTTTTCTTGTGATCATAAAAAAGCCCCCCCCCGGTCCTTCAAACTTTCAGTACAGACCCAAAAATTCCAAAAAATTAATTAATATTTTTTTAAAAATATTTTTTACTGTATGTATGTGCTAATTTACCAACACAAGCTTTTAAAAGATAAAATTTTTTCCCCCATGCACCATTACACCCCAAAAAAAATTTTAAAAAAACAAAGATTTTAAAAAGTATTATCCTCTCCTCCATATCTTCATCACGTAATACTTTTTTTTTTTCCCCTGTAAGACTTTACAAAAAATAACTTTTAACTAAGACAATTGGTTTTTTTTCCCTTTTTGGGATCTGTTTGTTTTCCTGCTTTAACAAGACCACCCACCCCCCGGGTTAGTGTGTGAAAGTCTACGGACACCCCCCGAACGTTTTCACATATTTTTTTTTTTCTAAAAAAACTAGTTGAACCCCTAACTTAGCATTGGTGGTTACAATTATAATCTTAATTTTTAAAAGAGTGGACCGGTAAGCCGGAAAGGCCTCGGTCAGATGACCTGTTATCACATGGAAACCAGTATCTTTTTTTTGGGTTTTTTAAAAAGGGGGACTATAGCACTTAAACAGCCATTCACAATTAAATAGTTTCTCTACATATGATATACCAGTGTTGGATTTTTTAAAACTCTAAAAGGGGGTAATCTAAAAATTTGATCGACACTTTGGAGGAAGAAAAAAAAAACCGACCATTAGTGTATCATGACGTATCCCCTTTGGGGGGATACACATATTTTCATATTCAACGATATGTCCGCCCTGTAGAAACCGTATGTATATTTAGTTTCCATTTCTCTGAAACTGTAAATATAAAAAAAAAAAACCCCCGAAACGTGGTATAAAACTAACTCGAACCTGTGAATAGAACAGAAGGAATGCGGAGGCTTAGGAGTGATAATACAAAAAAAATCATACACAATAGTGTTACTATCATTCCCCAAAAAAGGAAAAAAGGGGTGGTCTGAATAACTAGAACCTTAAAAACAAAAGATCCCAAAACAAGTGATGATATTTTCATTTGCTCTCTGCAAAATTGGAATGTTGGTGCACATTAACAGCTCTTTTTGGAATATAAAATTGCATAGAAGGAACATGTACATAGAGCCTTCATTTTCCAAAAAAAAAGTTGAACAAAAAACTTGGGGGAAAAACCCAAATTCCATGGTTGCACTTCCTGCAATGTGGCAGTGTGATGAAATTTACACCTGGAAATTCCCCCCCAAAAAAAAAACCCCCCACTTAGATGACGAAGCTAAATATCCCCCCCATTAAAAAAGGGGGGAAAATTTCTTAAGAGATAACTCAATAAGTGTAGTGGGGGGGAACGTACTTAACACCTTTCATGCTTAAAGGGAATTACCCCAAAAAAGCTCTTTTTTATCTTACACAACTCTAGCTGTCTTCAACACAGCTCTAGCTATCTTACCACAGTTCTGGGTTTTCAAAAAGCTCTGGCCCCTTTTTCACAGCTCTAGCTATCTTTTTAAAAAAGCCATAGCCGTCTTCAACACAGCTAAAGCTGTCTTCAACACAGCTAAAAAACTGTCTTAAAAAAAAAATAAAGCTGTCTTCAACCCCCTATAGGTGTCTTCAACAAAACTGTACTTGTCTTCATCAAAGCACTTGCTGTCTTCAACACAACTTAAGCTTTTTTAAAAAAAGCTCTAGTTCTCCTCAGCAGAGATTTTCATAAATTTATAAGTTAGTTTCTCATCAGCATGGGGGGGGCCCAGGTTGGCCTGCGCGAAACCCAAAAAAAAAAACCAGAAGGATCAAGGCACGGGATGCTAGTGACTCCCCCCAATCGTTCACAGTTAAAGTCACAAAAGTAGTGTGTGTTTTTTTGAGAATATTTGGCCTTGTAGTGATATTTTGGCCGGAGGGACAGAGAAATAGCAAGTGGAGAGCAGTTAGACTTTATGAGATTAGCGAGGCATTTTAAGGACTTTTTGCCAGGCCTCCTTTTTGGGGGAAACTTGATTCCATTACTTATCCAGGCAGTGGGTAAAAGGATTTTTTGAACTTTTTTTTTTCTTGAATAGGGATATGTATGTTGTGTGTGTGTGTGTGTTTGTGTGTGTGTGTGTGTGTGTGTGTGTGTGTATGTGTGTGGGGCACGTGGGGCTGTGTCTGAAATTCATTCATTCATTATTGCTTTTTTTAAATTTCTAATGGTTTAAGCACTTACTACCAAAATTATAATCTATACGTACTTTTATTTCATCAATGTATTAGGAATAACGTTTATGTGTTCACTTTTTTTTATAAGTTTACATTTTGGGGATCTTTTTTTTCCCCCTTTTAAAAGGGTTTTTAAAAGTATTCCCGAATTATCCAAATTTTTTTTTGGGGGTAAAAATAATTATTAAGTCACTTTTTTTCAGTCATCAAAAAAAGGGGCCCCCCCTCAATGCTTTCATCTCATCTAACAATTTCATATTTTAAAAAAACTTTTTTTACGCTCTTTCCGGGGTTTTTTCTATTTTATTCAGTTTTGTATGGGAGTCGCCAAAATGTTTTCTGCATTTGGAAATTTTGCCAAATATACCATTTCCTAGTTAATGAATCAGAGAAATGTTTATTGCTTCCCCTGTTCTTTGTGTTTTATAATTTTTTTGTATGGTCTTCCGGGGTCTATATTATATTTATGATGTTTTTTAGACCCCTTTTGACACATTCAATATTTTGTCAAGTTTTTGCATTTTATTTCCACTCTGCTTTCATTAAATGCCATATTCTAACTTTCACTTTTTTGATAAATTTTTCCCCCAAGCCGAACTGAAAAAGTTTAGTAGTGTTTATTGTTTATTTGATGAAAGGCCATCCACTTCATGGTTCGACGTGTTGTGCATTCAGAGATGTTCTTCTCCCCATCACTATTATAACGATAATTATTCGAGTTAATCACCTTCCTGTCAGCTTGAACCAGTATGGCCCTTCTCCTCTGACCTCTCTCATTATCAAAAGCTTTTACGCCAACAGACCTACTACTCACTGGATGTTGTGTTTTTTAAAACATTCTATGTAAAGTCTTAGAGACTTGTCCCCGGAAAACCCCCGGGACATCAGGAGTTTCTAAGATAGTGAAAGCACTGACTGACACTAAAATTCATTCCAGAGTCATAGTAATTTTAAAAATTTTTCTTCCCAATCTGATGTTCACTCTGAAGAATAATTAAACCTCTTGATCATGTCTGCATTCTTAAAATTCATGGAGGTGTTAACAAGTAGGTGAAAAAGCGTACCTATTAAAGTGGTCACTGAAATTTTACACAAAAATACATGAACCTTTTGTGTTGGTAGGGGGCGTTTTTTTTAAATATTTTATGCAATTTTTTTTAAAATTTTAAAATATATATATTTTTTAACAGCATTTGTAAATAAAAAGCTTTTTGGGGGTTTTTAAAATGTTCTGTCATATATTTTAAAATATTCAAAAAATGTTCAGGAAGTTTCATTTGTAGCTAATTACCGAAATTGTAGAAATCTTAGGTGGAGAGGTTACCGTATTTTCTGGCATATAAGTTTTTTTTTTTCCCCTCCACAAAAGTCTTGGAAAATCAGCCTGCGATTTTTTGCTCAAGGCCCAACAAAAAGGGTAAGCTTTGGGTTATACTTTAGCATTTTTTTACTAACTTACACTGCTTGGAAGCATCGTCTTATGTTTCTTATGACAATGCGTCTTATATTTCGGAAAATACTTGGTTCTTCGGGTTTTCCTTAAATACCCTTGACCTTATTTCTTCCGGCTATTTTTATTTGGCAGTATTTTTTTTTTTTTCCTTTTGAGTTATTTTGATATTCTCAATTACGGTTAATTTTTAAAAAGTATTCAAATATTAAATCTTTAAAAATATCTTTACACTCTTCAGTGATTATCTTATCATTTTTTTTGTATTTCACATTTACTCTTATTCTAGCAAAAAAATTTTTTTAAAACCCAAAAAAAATTATATTAATGTCCTTTTCTTTAAAAATAAAAATTTCCAATAGCTTATATTTGAATATTAATTTCTAGTGAGTTCGAAAATCTGATGTTTTTAGGGGGGACTTTTTAAAAAATTTACATAAAAAACAAGTTCTTTTTTCTCACATGACTCTCCAAAATAATTAAATGTATTTTTTTTTTTAAAAAAATGTGATTAAATTTGCATATACCTGCAAAGTGCAAATCACTTCCTTTTAAAAAAAAAATTTTTTCTTTTTATTTGCAATGTATATAATTACTCAAAAGCTTTTTTTAAAAAAAATTTTATTTTCCTTGTTTTTTTTAAATTTTGGCAATCCTGCTTCCCTTTTCATATTAGCAGCCTATGTTATTTCCAATAGAAAATTATCCCCCAAAAAAAGGGAAAATTTTTTAAACCATAATGACAATCATTTGCTGTCTTAAATACCTTGGTCAGTTTTTCTCTTGTTCCCCATATTATTAAAAAAAAGGGGTTTAAAAAAAAATTTTTTTAGCCCAATTCGTACAGTCAAGGTGTTCAACAAGGCGTTCATTGAATATGTCCGACACTGAGGTGTGTTCTGTGCATTCAAATGTTCATTTAAGTGTGTATTAAACATAGTTTTTTTTTTGTAGAGGTGGGTTTTTGAAGTGCTTTGTACTGAGGCAAGGTGTCAGGGGGGGCATGTTCGTAACAGTAGACAGTGACAATGAACACTGATTTTGGGCTAAAAATGTTTCTAGTAGGTGGGATGTGTAACATTGTGAGAGAGAGATTAACATTGTGGAATTTTCTACTACCTTCTTCCATAAAAACTGAGAGGAAATAAGTGTTAAAGATTATACACATTTTTTTTTCCTCGGGGGTAGATCTGAGAACTTTTAAGTGGGGCTATATTGTCCCCCCTCTTAATCCCCCATACCTGACAAAAAAACCTTTTTGGGGGTTTTTTCCCTTTAATCCCCGGCTTTAACTTCATAATCTCTTTTGGGGTTTTTTTTTCCTTTTTTTTTTTTTTTACTTTAATATTTTTTATTTAAAAACATCTCCTTTCGTCAGCCTGTAAATTTCTGTTTTAAAAAATTTTTTAATCATTATTTTTTCCCTTTTGGGAAAAATTTTTTTTGTTTTTTTTCCCCTTTGGAAATAAAATCTGGGCAGCTCGGGGAAAATAGTTTTTAAAAATTTTATAGGTCCCCCCAAACACCTACTTAAACCCCCAAAGGGGGAAAGACCTGTCCCGGTCACCCAGTTTATCCCATTCAGGTAATTTCTCAGTCCCCCGAAATCGGTAAAGTTGAAGTCAGGGACTTTGACTTGGTTCTATATTAAGACATTGTGGTAAAATAAGAATGATAATCATTGTATTGAGAGGATTTTTTTTGAGCTAATAATGAGGTAATGCGAGTGGCAAGAATTTTTTCAAAATGTTTAATACTTGTTGAAATTATTTTTACATGAATATTGTACATGCTAGAATATAATAAATTTTGTATATTCACTGTTATTATCTTAATCACCTAAGTTACTTTTAAAAAAAAATTACTGTTTAACTTTTTTTTTTTTTTTAAAAATTGCTAAATCTGCACGAAATCAAAATTTTTTTTTTTTTTAAAATTTTTCCTGAAAAAGGCCTAATTGCCATTAATTTACAAATAAATATCTTACCCATAAATAAAAAAAATTTCCCCATTTAGATCGCCCCTTCTTCATTGTTAAATACGAAAGGAAAAAGGGGAAATTTTTTTTCTACCATTGCTCAAAAAAACTCCCACCCCCCTTTTCCCCCTTTTAATCCCCTTTTGGGTAATCATCTAATCTATTGTTAAATTTTTTTTTGATCCACGTTCCCGGTAATCTCTTTTTAAAAACCCTAAATACGGGTGAAAGAGTAAACCCCCACTTACATCAAGTATGCAAATTTTTTTTTGTTATATTTATTGAAAAGTTTATATTGCCGTGTATTGACCATATTGTTATAAAAAGGGTAGAAATAGTTTAGTGAGGAAAGCATTGATGTTGCAGTTCCTCTTCAAATCTATATTAAAAGGTCATATTATCGAGGGATCATATTATCGAGGGATCATATTATCGGGGGGTCATATTATGGGGGATCATATTATCGAGGGATCATATTATCGAGGGATCATATTATCGGGGGGTTATTATCTGGGCTTGGGCGATTATTTAAAACTCCACCTGTTTTTCCCACCATTCTTATCAGTACTGGCGGGAAAACCCCAGGCTGGCGGAATTTCAACATGTTACGTTTATAAATACTCGGGGAAAACGATTGGGACTCGAACCCTAGAGAGTGCCCACCAGAGGGCCATATAAACTGAGATGTCTGCAAGTTCCAGGCAAAAAAAGCTACTGACTGAATGATGGCGAATTTCTTTTTTCTGGAACCATCTGTTTTAGAGACCTATGTGATAAAAAAAACGTCAACCCTTATACCCCCTAACTTAGTGTCTACCCACATGTTTAACTCTGGGGTCTACCTCTGTTCCCCTAGTGTCTACCCACAAATTTTTTCCCCCGTTTTTTAATCTAGTGTTACCCACATGTTTCTAACTCTAGTGTTACCCATGTTGTTTTAAATTGTGTCTACCCAATTTTGCTAACTCAGTGTCTACCCACATGTTGCAAAACCCAAATGTCTCCCCAAAATTTTTTCTAACTCTAGTGTCTACCCCCATGTTGCTAACTCTAGTGTCTACCCCCATGTTGCTAACTCTAGTGTCTCCCCCATGTTGCTAACCCAGTGTTCCCACATGTTGCTAACCTAGTGTTACCCACATTTTGTAACCCCTAGTGTCTCCCACATGTTTTAACTCTAGTGTCTCCCAAAAGTTGCTAACTCTAGTGTCTCCCCAAAGTTGCTAACTCTATGTTCCCACATGTTGCTAACTCTATGTCTCCCCATGTTGCTAACCTAGTGTCTACCCCCATGTTTTTAATCTGGGTTTAAACTAAATTTCCCCCCATGTTGTAATCTAGTGTCTACCCACATATTGCTATATTTGTGTCTACCCACATATTGCTAACTCTAGGGCTACCCACATATTGTTCTCTAGTGTTCCCCCTTTAACTCAAAATGTTCCCAATACTAACTCTAGTGTCTACCCCATATTATAAATCTAGTGTCTACCCAAAATATTGAAAATCTAGTGTTTTCCCCCATATTGCTACATTAGTGTCTACCAACATATTCTAACTCTAGTGTCCCCATCATATTTTAACTCTAGTGTCTACCAATATTGTAACTCTAGTGTCACCCCCCCTATTGCTAACTCTAGTTCCCCTACAATTTTTTTCTATCCCCTAGTGTTACCCCCATTTTTCAACTCTAGTGTTACCCACTTTTTTGCTAACTCTAGTGTCACCCCCATATTGTAACTCTAGTGTCTACCCAATATTGTAACCTAGTGTCTACCCACAAAATTTAAATCTAGTTCACCCTTTTTTTAAAATCTAGTGTTTTACCCACATATTTTAACCCCTAGTGTCTCCCCCCCCAAATTGTAACCCCTAAATGCCCCACCCACATTTGCTAACTCTAGTGTCTACCCATATTCAAACCCAGTTCTACCCAATATTCAACTCTAGTGTCTACCCCATATTGCAAACTCTAGTGTCACCCCCCATTTGGAACTCTAGTGTCCCCAATATTGCTTTTCTAGTGTCTACCCACATATTGCTAACTCAGTGTCTACCCACATATTGTAACTCTAGTGTCTACCCACATATTGCTAACTCTAGTGTCTACCCACATATTGCTAACTCTAGTGTCTCCACATATTGTAATCTAGTGTCTCCACATATTTAACTCTAGTGTCTCCCCCATATTGCTAACTCTAGTGTCATCCACATATTGCTAACTCTAGTGTCCCCACATATTGCAAACCCATGTCTACCCATATTGTAACTCTAGTGTCTCCACATATTGCTAACTCTAGTGTCTCCCCCCATATTGTAACCTAGTGTCTACCCACATTTGCTATCATTAGTGTCTACCCACATATTGCTATCAAAATGTCACCTATATTGCATCATTAGTGTCCCCACATATTGCATATTGTGTCTACCCATATATTCTATCATTAGTGTTCCCATTTTGTATCATTAGTGTCTACCCACATATTGCTATCATTAGTGTCTACCCACATATTGCTATCATTAGTGTCTACCCACATATTGCTATCATTAGTGTCTACCCACATATTGCTATCATTAGTGTCTACCCACATATTGCTATCATTAGTGTATTATCCCTTCAGAGGAAAGATGGTGTTTTTGATTCCGGTGTAGAGCTTTTGATCTAAGGAAACTGGAGCTCTTCTTTGAATCGATGAAATATGTCTTCCATTCTCTAGGCTTTATGACCCCTATGGGTTTAGCACATTCCAATGAATATAAATATATATATATATATATATCCTCTCCGACGGAACATTATTTTAATCCATATAATTTTGCATTTAAAATTTATTGGGACGGCATTTAGGCAGTTTACACTGTGTGTGTGTGTGTGTGTGTGTGTGTGTGTGAACTCACCTAGTTGTACCCACCTACGGGTCGAGTCTCAGCTCCTGGCCCCGCCTCTTCACTGGTCGCTACTAAGTCACTCTTCCTGCTCCATGAGCTTTATCATACCTCTTCTTAAAGCTATGTATGGATCCTGCCTCCACTACATCACTTACCAGACTATTCCACTTCCTGACAACTCTGTAGAAATATTTCCCTAACATCCCTGTGATTCATCTGAGTCTTCAACTTCCAACAGTGCCCCCTTGTTGCTGTGTCTCATCTCTGGAACATTCTGTCTTTGTCCACCTTGTCGTTTGTGTGTTTATGTGTGTTATGTGTGTGTGTGTGTGTGTGTGTATGTGTGTGTGTGTGTGTGTATGTTTTGTGTGTGTATGTGTGTGTCTGTGTGTGCATGTGTGTGTCTGTGTGTGTGTCTGTGTGTATGTACTCAAATATTTGTAGTTGCATGGGTCGAGTATAGCTCCTGGCCCCGCCTCTTCACTGATTGCTACTAGGTCCTCTCTCCCTGCTCCATGAGCTTTATCAAACCTCGTCTTAAAACTATGTATGGTTCCTGCCTCCACTACGTCACTTTCTAGGCTATTCCACTTCCTGACAACTCTGTGACTGAAGAAATACTTCCTAACATCCCTTTGACTCATAGGAGTCTTCAACTTCCAATTGTGACCCCTTGTTTCTGTGTCCCCTTTCTGGAACATCTTGTCTCTGTCCACCTTATCTATTCCTCGTAGTATTTTATATGTCGTTATCATGTCTCCCCTAACCCTCCTGTCTTCTAGTGAAATTTGTAAAACATATTAAAATTCCTTTCTTCGTCGGACAATCCCCTTAGCTCTGGGACTAGTCTTGTTGCAAACCTTTGCACTTTCTCTAATTTCTTGACGTGCTTTACCAAGTGTGGGTTCCAAACTGGTGCTGCATACTCCAGTATGGGCCTGACGTATATGGTGTACAGAGTCTTGAACGATTCCTTAGTGAGGTATTGGAACGCTATTCTTAAGTTTGCCAGCCGCCCGTATGCTGCATCAGTTATCTGATTGATGTGTGCCTCAGTAGATGTGCTCGGTATTATACTCACCCCAAGATCTTTTTCCTTGAGGGAGGTTTGCAGTCTTTGGCCACCTAGACTATACTCTGTCTGCGGTCTTCTTTGCCCTTCGCAGGGTTAAATTCAAGGAGCCTGTTACTGGACCAGGCTTGTAGCCTGTACAGGTCTCTTTGTAGTCCTGCCTGATCCTCGACTGATTTTAATTCTTCTCATCAACTTCACATCATCTGCAAACAGGGATACTTCTGAGTCTATCCCTTCCGTTATGTCATTCACATATACCAAAAACAGTACAGGTCCTAGGACTGACCCCTGTGGAACCCCACTCGTCACAGGTGCCCACTCTGACACCTCGTCACGTACCATAACTCGTTGTTGCCTCCCTGTCAGATATTCTCTGATCCATTGCAGTGCCTTTCCTGTTACGTGTGCCTGATCCTCTAGCTTTTGCATTAACCTCTTGTGAGGAACTGTGTCGAACACCTTCTTGCAGTCTAAGAAAATGCGGTCTATCCACCCTTCTATCTCGTGTCTTACTTATGTTACCTTGTACTAAAACTCCAGTAGGTTTGTGACACAGGATTTTCCTTCCCTGAAACCGTGCTGGTTGTCGTTTATAAGCTTGTGTATTTCTAGGTGTTCCACCACTCTCCTCCTGATGATCTTCTCCATGACTTTGCATAATATGCACGTCAGTGACACAGGTCTGTAGTTTAATGCCTCGTGTCTGTCTCTTTCCTTAAAAATTGGGACTACATTTGCCATCTTCCACACCTCAGGTAGTTGCCTAGTTTCAATGGATGTGTTGAAGATTTTTGTTAGTGGCACACTCAACATCTCTGCTCCCTCTCTAAGGACCCACGGAGAAATGTTGCCAGGTCCCACCGCTTTTGAGGTATCCAGTTCACATAGCAGCTTCTTCATCTCCTCCTCGGTTGTGTGTATTTTATCCAGCACTTGTTGGTATACCTCCCTATTCTGAATTCCTGGAGTCCTTCCTGTCTCCTCTGTAAATACTTCTTTAAATCTCATGTTGAGCTCCTTACATACCTCTTGGTCGTTTCTTGTGAACTCCCCACCTTCCTTCCTCAGCCTGATTACCTGGTCCTTGACTGTTGTTTTCCTCCTGATGTGGCTATACAACAGCTTCGGGTCAGACTTGACTTTTGATGCTATGTCATTTTCGTATTGTCGCTGAGCCTCCCTTCTTACCTGTGCATATTCGTTTCTGGCTCTCCGGCTAATCTTTATTTTTCTGGGTCCTTTGTCTTCTGTACTTTTTCCATTCTATAGTACACTTAGTTTTTGCCTCCCTACACCTTTGGGTGAACCAAGGACTCGTTCTGTTCTTCCCATTACTTCTGTTTCCCTTGGGAACAAACCTCTCCTCTGCCTCTTTGCATTTGGTTGTCACATATTCCATCATTTCTTTTACTGGTTTTCTGCCAATTCTCTCTCCCACCGAACGTATTGTAGGAAGTTCCTCATGCCTGTGTAGTCCCCCCTTTTGTAGTTTCGTTTTTCCCTTCCTATTCCTGCTCCCTCTCCACTTTTTGCTCAACTATATAATCAAAACACAGAACCAAATGATCACTAGCTCCAAGGGGCCTGTCATACGTGATATCATCGATGTCTGAACTACTCAAGGTGAATACTAGGTCCATTCTTGCTGGATCATCCTCACCTCTATCTCTGGTAGTGTCTCTAGCATGTTGATGCATGAGGTTTTCCAGTACCACATCCATCATCTTGGCTCTCCATGATTCAGAACCCTCATGGGGCTCCAGGCTTTCCCAATCAATCTCCTTGTGATTGAAATCACCCATAACTAGTAACTTTGCTCTCCCCATGTGAGCTCTTCTGGCCACCTCGGCTAGTGTGTCTATCATTGCTCTGTTGCTCTCGTCATATTCTTCTCTTGGCCTCCTGCAGTTCTGTGGTGGTTTGTACATTACAGCAATTACCACCTAATGACCCTCAGACTGGATTGTTCCTACTATGTAGTCCCTTTCGCCCATTCCATCCATTCCTTCCACTTCCTCAAATCCCCACTGGTTCTTAATGAGCAGTGCAACTCCTCCTCCCCCTCTGCTCCCTCTATCTTTCCTGAGGATTTGATATCCTGGTGGAAAGATTGCATCTGTTATCCTGGTGAGTTTCATTTCTGTGAGTGCTATTATGTCTGGGGATGTCTCCTTTATTCTTTCATGCCACTCCTCACATTTATTTGTTATTACATCTGCATTTGTATACCAAACCTTCAACTTCTTTTCTAAAACTGTAGTCTGGGGGGTATGTTGGGGTTGGGAAAGGGGGAGACCTGATGAGGAACTATGGGTGGTTGGTGTGAAGGTGGAGTTTGTAATGAGGTGGGTGGAAGCATTGGGTATGGCATGTGTGTTTTGGGTGAGAATGTTTGGTTGCATTGGGGTTGTCCAGGTTGGGGGACACCTGAAGGTGATTGTATTTGAGCTTCCTCCTGAGTCTGGGTTCTCCTGTCCATCTCTCTTTCCTCCTTTTGTCTTCGTACCCTCTCTTTCAGTTTCTGTCTTCTCATGTTCTGTCGCGGTCGAGATACACCCTCCGGTACTCTGACATATCTCGTAGTCTTGCTTTCTCCTGCAGGATCCTGTTTCGAGCCAATTCTGCCTTGAAAATCACTTTGACTGGCCGGATTCTTCCTCTTGCAAACCCCCCTATTCTCAGAAAATTTGCCAGCTGGGTCATGTAATCTTCTCTTATAGCGTTCATGATGCTTTCAATCGTTTTTTTCTTCCCTTGTCTTCTTGCTTCGTAAGTTTTCCCTTCAGCTTCCTGGAGCCCATAAACAAAGACTGATCTCTCTCTTTCATTCTCCCACTGCCTATCCCTATGTAACCCCTGATTCGATTTAGTTGCCTCCATTGCAGCTTTTCTTTCTTCAATCTCTTTACTGTCTGTTATCCCTTGGCCCAGTGGCCTGTCGTTTTCCCTTCTTAACTTTCCCTGTGCACTGCTGTGGTCTGTTAGGGCTTCTACGTATAGCTTAGCTCTCCCTTTTTCTAATCTCCCCTCGATTGTTCCCGATGTGATCCTCTCTTTTTCTCGGGCTCCACGATGGTCTGATAGGGCCTCTGCATACAGTTTCACTCCGTTCTCTACAGTCTTCTTCTTTGTGACTGAGGTAGCAGTTTCTGAGACCATGTCCACATTGCTTTTTAGTTCTTTAGGCTGTTTCAATTTTTTCAGTTCCTCTTCTAATCTCTGTATCTTAGCCTTTGCTGTTGTGACTTGCTTCTCCCACTTCCTGCTTTCTGCAGCTATCCTCTCCTCCATTTTCGTTCTTTCTGCAGCTATTCTCTCCTCCATTTTCATGCTAAGGAAGCTAGAGGTAGCTTCCTTCCCCACTCATGTTCCCTTTTCATGAGCTCTGCTTCCCAATCTTCCTTTGCAGACTCATCCTCCAGTCCCCTAGTTTTCCGTTCTGCTTTCTGGCACCCCTTTTTTTTTTTTTTCTTAAGATGCCACAGAGTGAAAAACTATGTATTTCTGTGTGCTTGTTTTGTGATGTGTGGGGCTGGAGGGAGGGAGAGGAGAGAGGAGAGAGTGGAGGGAGAAGCAGAGGTGGAGAGAGAATGGGAGAGGGAGAGGGGGAGAAAAAGGAGGGTGAGAGAGGGGGGTTCAGGGAAAGGAGTGGGGGCGGGAGCAGGGGGAAAGAGTGTGTGTGGGTCTGTATGTGTGTGTACTCACCTAGTTGTGGTTGCAGGGGTCGAGTCATAGCTCCTGGCCCCGAGTGTGTGTATGTGTGGGTTAATTGTGTGAACATTAGTGGTGAAGTTGTGTATTTGTGTATGAGTGTGTATGTGTGGTTTGCGAGTAACACGTCTCTACAGTGCTCCACTACCTGGCCTGACCTGACGCACACCTGACCTACCAGTTAATGTATTCTATGCTTCACCTGTCTGCTCGCCCTTTTCTACTATAAATTACCAATTGCTACTTGTTACCGAGTACTTGATATCCTATTCCTTATCTTACTATGAGAGTTGACCGTTCACAAACAGCTTGACGGTTAGGTAATTGGAACTCACACCTGACACCCCGAAAACCACGCATAGGTGAATACTTGCGATGCAGCCATAGTATCCTGTAGATTGTCCAACTCGATGTGATGTTCTGGCGTATATCCACTTTCGTTTCTTGTCGATATATAATATAACCTATTCACTGTATTTCTTTCTCTTGACACATATTTATTTCACTTTATTATCTTGGGTGGCACATGTGGCAACGTCGCCTGGAGCACACTAAACCTTCCCACTGACCCCGCCACCAGATCCGTATTACTTTCTAATTCACTTATAAAATTCTGGCTCTCCCCACACTTATGTGGCTCAGGGCAACATCGTAAATCGCTTCAAGGGTTGTTCACTACCCTGACACACTTGATGACCCCTGCAGAACCTTTGGGTAGCCTTCAAAAACACTTATATTCACGGAGCACTAAAGTTGTGACTCGTGCACGCGGTGTCCATACTGTGTAAGTGTGTGTGTGTGTGTGTGTGTGTGTTAAGATACCATTTTGTCCTAGGCACATGTCGATTAGACACTAGGCCTGTTGTATGTATGTGTGTGTGTGTGTGTAAGGAAACACTTCGAAATGTTCCGGCCCCGCCGGGAATTGAACCCGGGCCCTCTGTGCGTGAAGCGAGAGCTTTAGCCACCATGCCACCGGGGCGTGTGTGTGTGTGTATGTGTGTGTGTGTGTGTGTGTGTAAATCTTAATGGCTCTTGCTTTTATTATTTTCCTTTCACATCCATGGGGAAGCGGAATAAGAATCTTTCTTCCGTAAGTGATGCGTGTCGAAAAAGTCAACTAAAATGCCGGGAGCAACAGGCTAGTAAACCCTTTTCCCATACAGCTTACTAAAAATAAAAAAGAAGAAAACTGTTAAGTTGGGATGTTTGATTGTGCGTGGATGTAGCGCGGACGATAAGAAAGAGATGATTGTGGATATTATGAATGAAAGAAGCTGGATGTCCTTGCTCTAAGTGAAACAAAGCTGAAGGGGGTAGGAGAGTTTCAGTGGTAGAAAGAAATGGGATTAAGTCAGGGGTTTCTAATAGAGTTAGAGCTAAGGAAGGAGTAGCAATAATGTTGAAGGATCAGTTATGGCAGGAAAAGAAGCAAAATAAATGTATAAATTCAAGGATTATGTGGAGTAAAATAAAGGTTGAATGTGAAAAGTGGGTTATAGTAAGTGTTTGTGCACCCAGAGAACAGAGAAGAAATGTAACTCCAGGCTTATGGAGTTTTCAACAAAGTGGGGGATCTAATTGCTAAACTGAGTAAAACTATTGTGGAGGGAGTAGTAGGTAAGTTTAAGGTGCCAGTGAAAAATGAAAATGGGGAACCTTTAATTGAATTATGTATAGAAAGAGGTTTGGTAATAACTAATACATATTTTAAGAAAAAGGGGATAAATAAGTATACAAGATATGATGTAGCACGTAATGAAAGTAGTTTGTTAGATTATGTATTTATGAATAAAAAGTTGATGGGTAGATTTCAGGATATGCATGTTTATAAAGGGGCAAAAAGTATATCGTATCATTATTTAGTTGTAAATACAGTTAGAGTAAGAGGTAAATGGGGCAAAAGAAAAATGACAACAGCAAGTACGAGAAGTGAAAGTTTATAAAGTAAAGGAGGAGGAAGTTAGGGTGAGATATAAGCAACTATTTGGAGAGTATAGGTAGTGTGGGGGTTGAAGAGGGGTGGGATAGTTTAAAAATGAAGTGTTAGAATGTGAGGCAGAAGTTTGTGGTTATAGGAGGGTGGGTGCAGGAGGAAAGAGGAGTGACTGGTGGAATTATGGGGTATAAGGTGTGATAAAAGAGAAAAAGGTCCTTTATGAGAGGTATTTACAAAGCAGAAGTAATATGAGAAAGGTGGAATATATGAACAGAAAAAGACAGGTGAAGAGAGTGGTGAGGGAGTGCAAACAGAGAGCAAATGATCAAGTAGGTGAGGCGCTCTTAAAAAAAATTGCTGAGAATAAGAAAATAATTTGGAGCGAGATAAATAGGTTAAAATACCTAAAGAACAAATGGATTTGACAGTTAAAACAGAATAGAGAAGTTAGTAGATGGGGAGTTGGAGGTATTAGGAAGATGATGGGAATATTTTGAGGAATTATTAAACGTTGATGAAGAGAGGGAGGCAGTAATTTCATTCATTGGTCAGGGAGGTATTACACCTTTTAGGAGTCAAGAAGAGCTGGATGTGAATATGGGGGATATGCGTGGGGCATTAAGGAGAATGAAAGAGAATAAAGCAGCTGGAACTGATGGGATCATGACAGAAATGTTAAAAGAAGGGGGGATATAGTGCTGGAGTGGATGGTACTTTTGTTCAATAAATGTATAAAAAAGGGGAAGATACCTAGGGATTGGAAGAAAGCATGTACAGTTCCTTTATATAAAGGGAAGAGGGACACAATAAATTGCAAAAATTATAGGGGAATATGTTTACTGGGTATACTAGGTAAAGTGTATGGCAGGGATATTATTGAAAGAATTAGAGGTAAAGCAGAGAACAGGATTACAGATGAGCAAGGAGGCTTTAGAATGGGTAGGGGATGTGTAGACCAAGTGTTTACATTGAAGAATATAAGTGAACCATATTTAGATAAATGTAGGTAAGTTTTCATTGTATTTATGGATTTAGAAAATGTAAATGAAAGGGTGGATAGGGGAGCAATGTAGCAGATGTTGCAAGTGTGTGGAATAGGTAGTAATTTACTAAATGATGTAAAGAGTTTGTATGAGGTTAGTGAGACTGAGGTTAGGGTGTGTAGGAGAGAGAGGGAGATTACTTTCCAGTAAAAGTAGGACTTAGACTGAGAAGTGTAATGTCACCATGGTTCTTTAATATATTCATAGATGGGGTTGTAAAATAAGTAAATGCTTTATGAAGGACAATGTTAAGCATAGAATTGATAAAGAAAAAAAGGTGAGTGGTGCATTGAAGTGTCTGTTGAGACAAAAAACGTTATCCATGGAGGCAAAGAAAGGAATGTACAAGATAATAGTAATACCAACACTCTTATATGGGTGTGAAGCATGGGTTGTAAATGCTGCAGCAAGGAGGCGACTGGAGGCAGTGGAAATGTCGTGTCTAATAATATGCAGAGAATTCGAAGTGTGAAAATTAGTAGGAGGTTTGAAGTTACTAAAAGTATTTCAGAGGGTTGAAGAGGGGTTATTGAGGTGGTTGAAGAGGGGTTGTTGAGGTGGTTGAAGAGGGATTGTTGATGTGGTTGAAGAGGGATTGTTGAGGTGGTTGAAGAGGGGTTGTTGAGGTGGTATGGTGATTTAGAGAGGATAGAGTAAAATAGGACGACTTGGAAGGTGTATAAGTCTGTAGTGTAGGGGAGGAAGGGCAGGGGTCGTCCTAGGAAAGGATGCAGGGGGTAAAAAAGATTTGGTGTGTATGGGGCTTGAACATGCAGCAGGCGTGTGTGAGCGTGCGAGTTAGGAGGGAATGGAGCCGAATGGTTTTTGGTACTTGAGCAGAGTAATATTTTTTGAAGGTATTCAAGGAAACCAATTAGCCGGACTTGAGTCCTGGAGGCAGGAGTGATATATATATATATATATATATATATATATATATATATATATATATATATATATATATATATATATATATATATATATATATATCACCTATATATATATATATATATATATATATATATATATATATATATATATACGAATCACCATATATCTGCATTACTACTCATAAGTAGCAACTTAGGAAAGTACTAATTTGTAACTCAGATTAAAATGGGTCTCGAGTGACCCAATCCGAACAACAAGGCTTAAACAGAAAATTAACAGAGTTAAAATCAGGACCAGTAGTCACTCAAAAGATAGGCAGAAGGCCTTCAAAAGAAATGGTGAAAACTAAGATTACATTAAAACACGTAAGTCAAATTAGGTCCGACTAAATTAACTTCAAACCCAACACAATATAACAATAAACAAGAGCGGAACTCAATTCTTACAGCCTTATGAGAGGAGAGAGCCAAATAACGTTCATTTGTCAGGAGGACCCCATGTTAACTCCTACCGGGTGGTAAAAAGAGGGGAAGTAGAGGTAATAATTCACACCCCTTTCAGAACAAGCATTTAACCAATTATACTACCATCACCACTCATTCATGCTTCCACTCTCGTCTAATAAACTTTTCCTTCACACTTTTCTACTGTTGCCGCATAGTTATCGTGCCGCTATGAGGTCTGGTCTGTGCTCGGTTACTACATTGAGGGCAAAATGACAGTGATGGTTTCGTTGGAGTTGCGTTCCGTGGTGAAGGTGGTGACCTCTGTAATTCTACAAGGAGGACCTGGTATGGGGCGACACAGGCCTGTCACGGGGCCTGGCAGTGTAATATGTGACTTGATTAACTCACAAGAAAACAAAGACACATTCATACCTATTGTGAAGAACTTGAATATACGCATGATGGACAAAACTGAGTCTAGGGCTCAGACACAATGATGTGGGGCCTGATGGCCTCAACCCTCTGTAGAACATAAAATATTTCGCAGTGTAACGCCCAGATACTACAGCAAGACACTGATCACGGCCACATCAGCTGAATTAGATCGACATCTTCGAAATCATCAAAGAGTCATCTTAGGATTAGTACTCGTGTCAGGACACAGTTCCTGACGAATCAATCAAAGAACAATAAAATCTTTTCGCTTCTGCGTGATTAGTTAATGGTTGAAGTCGGACAGAAACGTCGCCCTAAGCTTTATTCTCCTCTGGATGGGTTATTTGTTTATATTCTTATGGCCCTTACAAGTGTATAATATGTCCGTGCATCAGATTGTTATTTGCACTGTTAAGCGCATTGCAAATATTGCACCATAAAATTAGTAAAAATTTTAATCGAGTATCAATCAACTCATCTTGATCGGATCAGCTTCAAAACCTTGCTTTGTATTGAGTTAATCCCCATTCAACAGAAACTTACTATAAAACCAAACAGCCCATTAATTCAGTCTAGATATTTACATGAGGTCGTCATGTCAATAGGAAGCAGAGTTGTTAATAGAGGGCTCCTCCGTTTACTAGCTTCCTCGGCCTAGGTATTTCTAACCAGACTGAGAGTGATGTAATAGTACACACACAACCCGCACATATAAAAGAGAGGAGCTTACGACGACGTTTCGGCCCGACTTGGACCATTTACAAAGTCACACTAACACACAGAGACAGAGGAAGGGTATTTATAGGCAGGCAGACAGGGGAGGGTACAAGAGAGTGGGGAAATGTAGGAGTAGTGGTAGTAGTAAAGGTAGTAGTAAAGGTAGTAGAGTAGACAGTCATATGGGAAGGAGCACTGCTATGAGGCTAGCGGCCCGCAAGGGGGGTACGAGAGGGAAGAAAAGCGAAAAAATGAAGGAAAATACAAGGCAAAAGAAAGAACAGAAAGAAAGGAAAACCCAAGGAGAAAAAAGGAGAAGGGGGAAGATAAGACAGGGAAGGAATCAGGTTAAGTCACGGGTGTTCTGAAGTTTAGAGCATTTAACAATGTAATGAGAGAGGAAAGCATCAACAGAGACAAAGCCAGGGCTAAGATTCATACAGGGAAAGTTGTGTATAAGGGAGGATTCAACCAGGCGGCGACTATGAAAGTTAGACGTAGGGTAGACAGTTTTAGCAGAAGACCAATCAATGGGATGACTGTGATCTCTGACATGACAGAAAAGAGCATTATTAGTGTCGTCGTAAGCTCCTCTCTTTTATATGTGCGGGTTGTGTGTGTATTGTTCCAGTCACGGTATTGTGCCTTTTTTGTTATTTAGTGATGTAATAGGCTCTCGCCCTCCTTCTTCAGCAGCTCAACCAATGTTAAGTATCCTGCAGGTGGTTGTGCCACATAGATGATGGAGGTGAACAATATAACAGAGACAGTAATAGGATAAACATGTAAATAATTTTACTTATTATGTTTTATAAAATAATTGTACATAATATTAAAAAAAATATTTTTAAATAATTACAAAAAATAATACTATATTATGATACTTTAACAATGAAATTCTAAATGAACACAATATTATTAGGAATACTTGATTCAGATCATAATTTTATAATCATAGGGAAAAGTTAATTGTTCTGGATCATGCAGTTCCTGGGTATTGGGAGGTAATCAGTTTTGAACTGATTTCTTCCCAGTTTTGAACTGATTACCTTACAGAGATTCTAAAAACGCAAGGATTTCTGGAGCACCGAGGCCGATGGACGGCTTCTCTGTGTTTCCTCCAAAGTAAGCGTGAACCTTACCATGGAAATACCGAGTCTTTCTCGAAGTGACATCATAGTCTCGTATACACATTCTGCTGAAAATTGAGCACATCCTCTCGTAAAGTTTCTGAGTTTCCCACTCAGCATTGTCCTTGACATCCTCCATCTCCTGAAGGAAGGTATTCTTAAGGATGAAGCCAGCTGGAGCAGGAATTTTGAATCTTCGGCCATTCCAGTATGTAAAAAGTTCCTTCACGTCTCGTGGTGCCCAGCTCACCACCTTCAGAGTTACTATCAGCAGTTTACAAGCCAAGAACACCAATCGCCTATTCTCAGGTAAAGCTCGAAAGATTCTGCTTTCTACAGCAGCAAATGAGTAGCGCCACTCACCATCACCAGTGTTACTGATATAAAGTGTGTCCACATCAGGAGGTGTCATGGGGGGCCTCTCTTGGCTGGCAGGCCATGGGATCTTCAATATAGGAACAATGTCCACTTCGATCAGTAATAAAGGAAACTCACTACCTTCCCATGCAAAGGAAACACTGATTCCTACTTGAGTCTTCCTTGTCCCTGGAGGCACAAAGCTCAGACGATTGTCTGAAATTTTGAAGTTTTTCAAGCACTTTAGAAAATCATTAGAAAATGACCTCACAAGGTTTGGACCATCAACATAAGTTTTCAGTGACTCATTGACTGCTGAAACACAGAGGCAGGTTGAATAACCTTTCATTTCTGCTACCTTTCGTGGAAAGGGCGTGTGCTTAACTTTTAGGCCTCCACCCGGAAAGCCGCTAATTTTCTTGAGAACCACATTACAGTCAAATTCATCTGGTGCATATAACCGAAGGTTGTCTGCGCTGCTACCTAAAACCTGAAGCTCACCTTCCAAGAGAGGGTTTAGTCTTGCAAGATCACTAAGAATTTTCTTTAATTCCGCTATGAGTATTGTCTGCACTTCCTGAGCCTCGCCGCTAGTAAAGTTGACATGAAGTTTTTTTACCGCTAGTTGAAAATTTGCTCTCCACTTCCACTTGAACTGTTGCAAGTGTGCCCGTGTTAGGGCGAGGGGGTCGTTTAACTCATGCATCGGAACCCTGATGTTCTTCTCTAGATGATACTTGTTCAAGTATTTCTTAAAGGCTACTAACAAATCTTTAGGGCAATTTCCTGCTTTACTTCTTGACTCTTCAAGACCTTCAGAAAGGCAGTCCCCCACAGCACTGTGACCGAACATGTAAGCTAAGTGAGCAGGAGTGCGACCTGCATGGTCAAGAACAGAAGGAGACGGATTCCTGCTCAGTAAGTAGTCCATTAAGCCAATACGTCCATGAGAGGCTACAATGTGTAAAGCAGTGGACCCACTTACTGGATCAATGATCTCATCAACAGGCACAGCTGCCACTGTAAATAACAGGTGAGTCAGGAGCAGTAAACCGCATTCACAACATAGTCGAAGAGCTCTATGTAACGTAGAGTTTACAAGATCTTCAAGTTCAGGGTCTTTTTTGAGATTTTTAGAGCTCATTGAGTGATGTTTTTTCTTCAGCTCTTCTATAAGCAAAAAGAATAGTTCTTCATCAAGGTCAAGTTCATCGTTCACCTCTGCCGCTGTTACAACGTCATTTCTTTCAATAGACTTTTGTGACAGACAAGAGAGCAAATCCTTCAACCAATTATCATCTAAAAACTTGCTCTCCTCTGTTTCTCTCAATATGATAACCAGTTGGAGAAATACTTCTCTCCAGTCTCTTGAAGGAAAATTTTCAACGGAAGATAAGTTAGCTTCATAGGACAAAGTGGTTGTTCTCTCAGAGGATAAGTGAACATCATGGAACAAACTGTGTTTCTTACAGGGCAGGTTTGCTTCGGAGGAAAAGAAGTCAGCTTCACTATATAATACAGCCATTAGCGCCATAACATATGACAAATTCTGCTTTTCAAGGCCAGATCGAATTTTTCCCATGCAGAAATCGAGGACGCGATAGTCCTGGCACAAAGCATCCTGAAAAAATAATATGAAAAAATGTTCATAATGATAATGATACATAATTACTACTAATAATATAATTAACAAATATACCTTCTATAATACAATGCAATTTAAAGTTTAGTTTTCTCTGGTCTATCGGTATAGTTAAATATGTAATATAGTATATAGCTTTGTGACATAGACTTGTATCCAATATTTGTTTTAATATCACAGTAAAGCTTATGCTTTTTCAAATACACATATACTGACTATGTAGGAAGAAGATCGACATGTCGAATATGTTGTTTAGATGAACTTATAAAAGAAGTGAATGATAGTGTCTTGGGTAGAGGTGAGGTATTAAAAGATAAAGAATCTAATACAAATTGAGAGTTGTGACAGTTGCTTTTTGCCACTTACACTGCTCTTTGTCACTTACACTGTGTTCTTTGTCACTTACACTGTGTTCTTTGTCACTTACACTGTGCTCTGTCACTTACACTGTGCTCTGTCACTTACACTGTGCTTTGTCACTTACACTGTGCTCTTTGTCACTTACACTGTGCTCTTTGTCACTTACACTGTGCTCTTTGGAGACTAAAGAGAAGTTACAAAGGATGGTGGATGAATTTGGGAGGGTATATAAAAGAAGGAAATTAACAGTGAAGATAAGAAAGAAGGAAGATGAAAAATTGGGCATCACTGGAAGGAGGGAGTCTGGAAGGAGGGAGTCTGGAAGGAGGGAGTCTGGAAGGAGGGAGTCTGGAAGGAGGGAGTCTGGAAGGAGGGAGTCTGGAAGGAGGGAGTCTGGAGGATGTGAATGTGTTCAGATTTTAGGGAGTGGACTTGTCAGCGGACGGATCAATAAGACGAGGTGAACCACGGAATTGAAGAGAGGAAAAAGGTCGACGGTGCATTGTGACGTCAAAGAACGTAATCCATGAAGGCAAAATGGGGAATGTATCAGTAGTATCAGCACTCATACAGCACTCATACAGCACTCATACAGCACTCATACAGCACTCATACAGCACTCATACAGCACTCATACAGCACTCATGCAGCACTCATGCAGCACTCATACAGCACTAACGCACTCATGCAGCACTCATACAGCACTCATGCAGCACTCATGCAGCACTCATACAGCACTCATACAGCACTCATACAGCACTCATGCAGCACTCATGCAGCACTCATGCAGCACTCATGCAGCACTCATACAGCACTCATGCAGCACTCATGCAGCACTCATACAGCACTCATGCAGCACTCATGCAGCACTCATGCAGCACTCATGCAGCACTCATGCAGCACTCATGCAGCACTCATGCAGCACTCATGCAGCACTCATGCAGCACTCATGCAGCACTCATACAGCACTCATACAGCACTCATGCAGCACTCATGCAGCACTCATACAACACTCATACAGCACTCATACAGCACTCATGCAGCACTCATGCAGCACTCATGCAGCACTCATACAGCACTCATACAGCACTCATGCAGCACTCATGCAGCACTCATGCAGCACTCATACAGCACTCATACAGCACTCATGCACAGCACTCATACAGCACTCATGCAGCACTCATGCAGCACTCATGCAGCACTCATGCAGCACTCATGCAGCACTCATACAGCACTCATACAGCACTCATACAGCACTCATGCAGCACTCATACAGCACTCATACAGCACTCATACAGCACTCATACAGCACTCATGCAGCACTCATACAGCACTCATACAGCACTCATGCAGCACTCATACAGCACTCATGCAGCACTCATGCAACACTCATACAGCACTCATACAGCACTCATGCAGCACTCATGCAGCACTCATACAGCACTCATACAGCACTCATGCAGCACTCATGCAGCACTCATGCAGCACTCATGCAGCACTCATGCAGCACTCATACAGCACTCATGCAGCACTCATGCAGCACTCATGCAGCACTCATACAGCACTCATACAGCACTCATACAGCACTCATGCAGCACTCATACAGCACTCATGCAGCACTCATGCAGCACTCATACAGCACTCATACAGCACTCATGCAGCACTCATACAGCACTCATACAGCACTCATGCAGCACTCATGCAGCACTCATGCAGCACTCATACAGCACTCATACAGCACTCATACAGCACTCATACAGCACTCATGCAGCACTCATACAGCACTCATACAGCACTCATGCAGCACTCATACAGCACTCATGCAGCACTCATACAGCACTCATGCAGCACTCATGCAGCACTCATGCAGCACTCATACAGCACTCATACAGCACTCATGCAGCACTCATACAGCACTCATGCAGCACTCATACAGCACTCATGCAGCACTCATGCAGCACTCATGCAGCACTCATACAGCACTCATACAGCACTCATGCAGCAAGGTGGAAGCTGCAGGCAGTGATTATGTCAATGTGTGGTGTGAGTAGTGTGTAGATAATTCATAGTTTGGAGATTAGGAGATACAGATTAGCTAAAAGTATTATCCAGATGACTAAGGAGGGGTTATTGAGGTGGTTTGGACACATCATTTTATTGAGGTGGTTTGGACACATCATTTTATTGAGGTGGTTTGGACAGATGTCATCCTAGGAAAGGTTGAAGGTATGGGACAAAGAGGGTTTTGTAAGTGAGAGGCTTGTACATCCAACAGGCGAGTGTGAGTGTGTTAGATAGGAATGAGTAAACATGTTTTATGACTTTACGTACTACTGAAGTGGGAGAAAGGTAACATTTAATAAGGGATTCATGGAAACCAGTTAGCCGGACTTGAGTCCTGGAGGTAGGACGTACAGTGCTTGCGCTCTGAAGGAGGGTTGCGGATATTGCAATTTAGAGGGGCATCCGACATATAATGTCGGCGTGCCTCTGGCAATGTGAATGAGTGATCATGAAAGTGTTTGTTTGTTTTCAGGTCACTCTACCTCGGTGGGAGACAGCCAGTGTCCTAAAAAACAAATCATGAGGAAACCCATTCATGAATAAAGACAAAGACATTTTGCTTATCAAGATATTTTCTGACTGCAGAGATAACAAATAAAAATCTGCAGGATTTAAATCTGGTTGTTGGGCCCAATAAAGACAATGTGGAACCTAGATTTACAGCCCGATTCCTCACTGATACCATAGGCTGCAAACTGACAGTTTCACACTTAAATACACCATAATCTCTCTCCAAACAATCAAAATTTCCATCTGAGGTGCGCGGCGCGTGAGTAAAAAAAGTAGAAAAATTATGGAAATTGAGTTAATCATATTGAAAAATAGCTTAACTCATTGGCTACAATCCGGTACAAGAATCAATGTCCTACGATGTTCCTACAAGGAATTATAGTCATTCCTAACATGTATGGTGACGAAGCCGGCCGTAGTATGCCTGCTAATATGCAGTAAATTTTTAGATTTTTTTTTTTTTGGCTATTTCTTGTATTATTATTTCTAATATAATAATTGACGATTTGGCATCATAAAAGAGTGGGCGGAGCTAATACGCTGTCTGGGAGCCAATCAGGGAACCATCTGGGAACATTTGTTTACGTCAGCAGAATTCCTGTCTCTAGGGAGGAAAAAATATTTTATTACGGTTATTTATTTATCACAATTGATTTAATATGACATAATAACAATATAAATAACATAGAGACATGATATATACTCTAGAATGAATAAAATCGGCCATAATATGGCGATTTAGTTTAATAATAAATGATGGGCTTCATGAAATAAGTCAATAACCTAATTCCGAGATTTTCACTGAAAACGCCGGCCGCCGGCCAGACGAGAGGAAAACAAAAATTCTTGTGGAAAATATGGTATTTTCCCGAAAGTTATACTGGATAAACTTTCCAATGTGAATAGATATCATTAACGTGTTGCTGTTGGTTTAAAATTTAACTGAGTGTAAGAGAACCAACAGAAGCTTTGCGCAGGCGTGGGTAGGCTCTCTTGGTCAAGTGGTCGTGGGTTCAATGAGGTGATGGCTAATAATCGACGCAATTCGGTTGAAACCTTGATACTAGGTAGCGTTTCGTAATATGAAGTGACGGGATTAATTTCAGTGAATGATGCGGGACGTTAAGTCCGGGAAACCATTGTAATAGAATGTTAGAAGGGAAGGAAGTTTGAAGTGCTAAGTTGGGGCGACGCGCAACGCCGCCATGATGAAAGTGAACAAGAGTCATCATTTCCATCTCAACTCATCGACTTCGAACCTTAATGGATCAGCTACTAACGAATGTAAATTAGGGGACATTAAACCGTCGTGTGAACTGAAGAGAAATTGGTGATGTTAATATCACAAGAGAGAATGAGCGCAGTGATACTCGGTGTGGAAAATACATATTGGTATTTTCCGAAAGTTGTAATTGATAAACTTTCCAATATGAACAGATATCTTTAATGTGCTGCTGGTAGTTTAATGCTTATGTGGGTAAGAATTCAGAACCATTGTATTAGGCGGGGCAGGACGCGGCTGAAGTAGGCTGGGTAGAGATAGAGAGACAGAGGGGAGGCAGTCCAAGGAAAAACGGCCTACCCACCAGATATCAGGTGATGGCTTCGGGAATTTGGAGATTACGACAGCCAGACCGGACTTAATTACTTCACTTCGTAATATGGAGTGATATCAAAGTGTGCGACTTGTATAAAGTGGGACAATCGGTCTGGGAGGCCCAGTAATAGGGTAATAATTGGTCAAATAGTGAATGGGATTGATGAGGGGCGCCGGTGTAAGGTTAATTTTTAACTCCAGTGACTCGACCATATGACAGGATACAGTCGTAAACCCAGATTCCAGGTGGTTTTCGTATTAGAAGAGACTGAAATATGCTCAGTGAATATTGGGAAATGGTGAATATAATGAAACAGAGTTGTAAATAATCAGAGGGATTGTACCGGGCGGGTCTGGCGTGGGTACGCTATACCCTGACGGCCATATTTGATATGGAGAAGATGAACTAATTTATCTTAACTCATCGACTCGAAATATAAGTATCGAGACGGTGAATGTGTACAAACTAGTGGGGCATTAAGCCAGGATATACATAGTGTGTAAAGTTATACGTATAAACTGTAATAAGGTCGAAATAGTGAGAGGATATGAATCGCTACCCCGACCAACCACATGTTAAATAACGCCCGGTCTCGTGGGCGTATCGAAGTCAAGGAAATTAATCTTCCTTGACTCGACGGGACAACCCACATCAAGATCTTGACGAACTATATCGACCGTGAAGATCACGAGATCTATCGAAGCCTATCGACACGGATGCAACCGCCCCACCGTAAGTACAAGTTTATCCACGTACTAGCTGGCCAGTAGGTATGTTGATATATTGTGTGTCTGCGGTGGGAATAATGAAGATCTCCAGTGAACACCCAAGACGCAGATAAGGGGTGAGTGAACATTAATTACCTGTACTCTCTCCTCTTGCTCCTCAATCAGTCCCATATCATATTTCTAAACAATACAGTCCACTAAAATTTAATCATACCATACTTCTTATTATAATCCCTTCAAATTTATTTATACTGGTCCAGAGTACAGTGGCTAATGTGAGAATATCGAGGTACCATTTGGTGCGACCAGAGTGGGTAAATTTTCTCACATACCTAGGAATGACTGTAAAATTATACTAGTGGTCATCTCCCCGGAGATTGTTGTTGCAAGTGGTGTCCCAGGTAGACAATCTCATAATTCCCACCTCAGCGCCATTCTCCTGCTGATCAAATCTTAACCTCACACTCCTGTCCCGAGGATTGTAGAGGTGTTAGTAGGTAAGTAAGTAAGTAAGTTTATTCAGGTATACACAAATACATTTACATACATTATCATACATAGGCATATGTAGAGAACCTGGGATAACCCAAAAGTCAGACAGAGTGACTATTTCCATTGGGGTCCTAAAATATTAGTAACCCTGGTGGAGACCAAGACTCCTTATCGGACAATCCAAGTGACACCATCATCCTGCTGTCAGAATAACCGTGTCTACCGAGCAGAACATCGAAACATGGGGAACAACAGCCAAAGGATACGAGGAGTGTTGATTAGAAATCTCGGCCGGGTCTTCAGATGGCGACCGCCCGGCTCCTGCTGGAGAGCAGACCGAAGTCCCATGGAGGGTACTCAGTGGGACCAACTGGCCCAGGCTGCATATGCCCAAGCACGAGGCAGGTAGGTAGATGATGCAGGCCTCTGGTCTCCACCTCCCCCAGGAGGCTGACAGGAAGGGCAGCTTGCGAGCCGCAGATGGTAGCAAGCTCCAGCCTTGGCACCTACCCTGCCCTAGAAGGGCTGGGCATGGTGATCGACCAAAAAAATGATACGACCTCCTCACCCACAGTTAAGTAACCTTTCTATTTATGACAGACTGATACTGGCCATTTATGTATGTTATAATAGTACAGGTATTGTGGGTGTGCCAATGATCTCCAGTGACTATCAATAATATTGGTGCATCGTACGTACTGGTGCGATCTACTCTAATTTATAATACTGGTCTAGGATAGATGTGCCTAGAGCGTGTGAGATATCGGAGGAAACACTCGGGGCGACCAGGAGTGGTTTAAGTTTTCCCACGCGCCTCGTCGGGGTAACTGCAGTAAATAATGTTGGCGATCACCTCCCGTTGAGATTATTTGTATGTAAGTGATGGTAAGGCCCATACAGGTAACTCATAATTCCCCACAATGGCGATTTAGTTTAATAATAAATGATGGGCTTCATGAAATAAGTCAATAACCTACTTCCGAGATTTTTTACCGAAAACGCCGGCCGCCGGCGTTTTCTCTTACCCAGGACCAAAGAATCCGGATAGGAAGGGTATGGTCAGAGCAGTAATTATTTTATGTCGCTCGGCGGCCAAGGACAACTATAAGTAAGTTTATTCAGGTATACACAAATACAGTTACATAGATTATCTTACAAAGCAGTATATGGGTTATCCTAGGTTCTCTACACATATGCTGCTATGTATGATAATCTATGTAACTGTATTTGTGTATACCGGAATAAACTTACTTACTTACTAGTTGTCCCTTCCTATCCGGATTCTTTGGTCCTGGGTAAGAGAAAACGTTGTGTGTGTAAGGCTAACTGCACTAGATCACTAGTTTCATCAGAAAAAAAAAAAAAAAAGACGGATTTTCTGGAGGATTTTTTTTTTCTCGTCTGGCGTCCTGCGTTTTCGATGAAAATCTCGGTTTTGGGAAATTGGAAATACGTATTCCAAATATTTTTGGATTTGTGTGGGAGTAAAGGGCAAGATAATTTGCAACATGTCATAAACTTAGCAACTTTATTTTTTTGTAGAATAAAGATAAGATATTTAAAGGGTTTCCCAAAAGTGAAAAATTCGCATTAGCATTGTTTCATGAGTAGGATATCCCAAAAAAAAACTTTTTGTAGTGCCATTTAGGCCAGGGTTCTTGCCAAATGTCATTTTCAGTAAATATTTTTTTTCAGTTGTTTTTTTCACGTACACCAAAAAAAAAAAGAAATCGGACGAGCAGAAAAATTAAAGGTCCGAAACTGCTCATATCTTCATTTAATCTCATTTAGTTTCAATTTCTATTTGTCTTCCAAGTTAGAATATACAGCAAGACATAACTAAATGAAAGTTATACATTTTGCATCTTCCACATTAAGTATCGTCACCATAAATATGATCATTAGTCCAGTGGGCATCCTACAGTAACATAAACTGCATGCAATACTGGTCCAAGAACAGAGCCCTGAAAAACGCCACAGGGATAGGAAGATGATTTAGATACAAAATCATGGACTGGTGCTAGATAAGACCCACCAGAAAGATATGATTGCAAAGAGACAATGGTGTACACCTAAGACCCCAGCCAAAGCGGTCACTTATCAGTAATCCATGAGCAATGGTGTACACCTAAGACCCCAGCCAAAGCGGTCACTTATCAGTAATCCATGAGCAATGGTGTCAAATGCATCAAAGACGTCCAAAAAATATTAGCAGCAATGCATTTCCTAATACAATTTCTGTACCAATCAAATCATTACAAACTTTACACAAGGTTAAATGAAATGGCGGTGAGTTGAATAAATGTCTATATGTAAAGTGAACAAGTTACTTCAATCCTGAAATGGAAAGATTAATACGTTCAGTCAACATAGCAAGCAACATGAAATTTGAAACAGGACGACAGATTGACATTTTTTTTAATCATGGGAAAACTTTTCAAGAAGCTGACTGCCAGAGGCACCTTCAGTGTCTGTGGAAAACATGCGCTATGAAGACTATGAATGATCAATAATATTGTAATAAAAACAACATTCACTTTCATATGAGGGCAAGATCTCTGAAACATTCATACAATCTAATGCTCAATATGTCTTATTAGAAACTAATATATCCCTGAATCCACCTCATCGCTAACTGGAGCAAACTAAGCATATTTAATCTGTGATACAACCCGAGTCAGTACAAATGCAGAGAACTCTTCACCCGCTTGAGTTAAATCCAGATCCAAACTAATGTTCTCAATTATTTGTAAAAAAAAATATTCAGAGAATGCCGATGCTAGCTGAAAAACAAATACATACCAAGCAGGTCATTTAGAGGGGTAAACAGGAGCTCTCTGATTTCCACGACAAAATTCAAATTGTTATTCCTGAAGTATTTCACCTCATGAAACGATATCCTGCATAACAGGTTTCTTTACAAGCATACCATGATCCAGTCCGCAATCTCTGCCATCGACACACTGCTCTCTTAAAAGTCCTATCTAGCTGAACAATCCAGGACTCGTATAAAGGGGCAAAATTACGAATCAATATTTTTTTTGTAATCAAAAGGCGGAACTTATTAGTCACAGACACAAACACCTCATCATGAATCGTTGCTAATTGGTCGAAAAGCAAAGCAAACGCATCAGCGTTACTCAACATATTTTCCACTTTCACACCAACCTGGTTCAGATTAAGGTTTCTGTAATTATGGTTAAACAGTATGTGCTTTAAAGACTAATTGAAACGACACTATGACCAGACACAGTAATAAGATATATAACCTCAACATCTTTAAGCACAAAAAGGCCCAATACCGTGACTGGAACAATACACAAATAACCCGCACATAGAAAAGAGCAGGTAACGACGACGTTTCGGTCCGATTTGGACCATTTACAAAGTCTTTAAGAATTGGCAGTTGACTGAACCGACTTAAATATTTGGCCAACAATGTGAGTGGTGGTCAAATAGGTCTTCAGCAGTGGACAATCAATCCTGTAATTAAAGTCACCAATAACAGGGAGATGACCACGTTTTTTGGAAAGGATTCAGCGAGAAAACGAAATCAGTCTGCTGATGACAGTTTGCTGATACAATAATTACCTCAGCAGACTAACAAGTTACTGAAAAATATTATGGTGATACAGACAAGATGTGGAAAAAGACACTTATGGACAGTTCAGGACATTTATTATGGGAAACATTTCGCCACGAGTGGCTTCATTTGGACTGAAGAAGCGAAACGTTTCCTCTAATAAATGTCTTTTTCCTAACAAGTTGGAATACAATGAACTTACAGAAATGAAGAATAAATGATTGCAACTCCACTGCCCTGACTAGCAGCTGACCTAGAAATATATAATTGAGAAGTTGATAGAAAAAATCAGGCAATCTCATATATATGGTCAACTTCGAGGATACCATATAATTATGAACCATAGGTAGATGTGATAGGTTGAAAAGCGGCAGTAATGGATGATATTATCCACGTTGTAAAAAGATATTCAATGGAAATGAGAGATAACACGAAAAATAAAGATTGTGTGATAAAATATAATTTGTTTTTTAAAGAAATGAACCAATAATACTGTCACTCAAACTTCATTGATAAATCAATGAGAGGGACTACGTGGTAAAGCTCAATCCCAACGAACTATATTATTATTAATAAATCCATTGTAAAGCTGCAAATGTATTAGGATTATACAGTGCCTGAAGAGTAGGTGGTAATTATTAGAATATTCATGGTGAAAGGTTAAACCCGTACATGTAATATAGGCCGTGGATAATGGAAGGTAATAACATTTAATCCAGAGAAGAAGATAGTTCCTATTCCTTAGATGACGGGTATTAAGGAAACTAGCAGACAGGAAACCTTACCTCCAGAAGTTGATCTCTCTTGTCTTGAGGACATAGCAAAAAGAGGAAGCCTTCCCTGCCCGTCACAAAGGAAGAGGTTGGCACCCATGTGCCGAACAAGGCACTCGACAGTTTGTATGTGACCAGCGTCTAGGGCAGTGTGGAGCGCGGTGTGACCACTAGCAGTCAAGGAAGTCACTGACCCACCCCTTTGCTGCAACCACCAGTCAGTAATAGGAATGTTTATGATCGTTATGTAATATTTATATTATTTATTAATAATAATGTTCATAATAAATTTATTATTATTATTATTGGACCATTACCATCTAGTTAAATAATCCACTGATATTACAGCTTTGTATGACCTAAATGGGTTAAGCACTATTTTAGTTTAAACTACCTGGAGTCTACCTGGAGAGAATTCCAGGTCAAGCCGGCCGTTGACCAGGCTCCTGTTGGACCAGAGCCTGATCAACCAGGCTGTATGCTGGCGCACGCAGTCCAACGTACGAACCACAGCCCGGCTGATCCGGTACGACTTGAGGTGCCTGTTCAAGCAGGCACTGGACAGGCACCTCAAGTCGGTACCGGATCAGCCGGGCTGTGGTTCGTACGTTGGACTGCTGCGGCCAGCAGTACAGCCTGGTTGATCAGGCTCTGTCCAACAGGAGGCCTGGTCACAGACCGGGCCGCGGGGGCGTTGACCCCTGGAATTCTCTCCAGGTAGACTCCAGGTAGATTAAACTAAAATAGTGCTTAACCCATTTAGGTCATACAAAGCTGTAATATCAGTGGATTATTTAACTAGATGGTAATGGTTCCAAACGTAACTGCAAAACGGTGTTGTAAGTAAATAAATTGGAATGTAACTCGATTTTAAGTTGGAGATCTCACACGCTTGGAAAAAAAAAAAAAGTGTAATTTCAAGACACACCTGTATAAAAGCGGCAGTGAGGGTGGCACCTCTGTAAGAGGCTTGAACCAGAAGTCTGGTAAGGTTGACATGGTCTCTTTCACTACTGTACCAGGATGCTCGCCAAGCCTCCGGCCCCTGCAGTTCCTTCAGAAGATACTCCATACCAGTACTCAACTCCTCATCTACTGCCTCACCATGTGCCTCGCTTCTTGGCATGTCTTGAACCTCAAGTCTCGCAGTAACCAGAGTCAGTTCATGCTTAATTCTGTGCACTATAGCCTATGAGAGAATAGGAGATCTAGGGTATGTATTTAAGAATTTTAAGAGTATACTAACATCAAATCAAACACAAGAAACAGACCTGTTAGTCCCAATACTGTTCAGATAAGATAATATCTGTACAGGAAATTTACAAATATTAAAAAAAAAAAAAGAATTACAGATTTGTAGAGTGGTTCTAGAGACGCACAAAGGCTGTAAGCAAACATTGGTGATAACGTATGTAGATTTAACCTAAAACAACAACACAAAGTCAAAAAAGTGTATGTTAATTAACTGACAACAGGAGTAAACTTGACTAGTGCCAATAAAGTGTGATAATTGACGAGATTGAAAAAAAGAAGTGCAGGAAGACTGTATAGCCATCAGGAATGGTCACGTAAATAGTTACTGGGTTTTAAGCAGATAAAATGGAAAATTATGGAGCTGGGAGATTAGGTAGGGAGACCACATACAGAGTTACATATGTACCATACTGTTCAAAGCTAATCTCCTGTTACATATGTACCACCCTAGTCTCCTGTGCGTTAATGTATGAGACTGGAACAAAGCAGGGTGAGGCATATTTGAAATTCAGTTAAATATTAGCGTTCAAGAGTCAGACTCAGAAGAGGCAATCAAAAGCCTTCATATTGAAAGTAACATCCCAATTTCAAAAATAAAAATGGTAAATTAGGTGATACATGAACTAAATTTACCAATAAGCAAAACCTCATAAAATACACTAGCTCAGAATATGCATTATACCTGACGGACTCAAGCTAATCCGACGTTGCTCTAAGAACTTACAGTAACCCATAACGATCAGTATTTCGATTTTGCAAATTTCTTCCCTAATAAAATGGAAATCGGCAAATAGGCCAAAATCAAGCCAACTTTTTGTGATAAAATTGTCATATTCCAGTTTATACAAACTAAAATCAGTACAAAACTTCCAGTGAAGAAAATATTTCAAAACAAAAAACATAAAGCAAACCAATAGAAATTTGTCGACCAGTTAATGAAAAGGAATCTGGCCTTAAATATTGATGATGTTTACAACTGTCGTATTTTGATCAGGAGGAAGTGCTAAACTAGAACGGGTAATCTAGAACCTGTGGAATGTGATGTATTCAGATTAGATTTATGCAAGGTGAGGATTAATTCAGTTCCTTGGATGAAGAGCTCCTCGCAAGCATCAAGGCAATGTAATGTTTAAATGTAAAATAATACTAGAAAAAGGTGGCACTTACCCACTCTATTAACAATAACATTAACAATAACATTAACAATAACATTAACAATAACATTAACAATAACATTAACAATAACATTAACAATAACATTAACAATGACATTAACATTAACAATAACATTAACAATAACATTAACAATGACATTAACATTAACAATAACATTAACAATAACAATAACATCAACAATAACATTAACATTAACATTAACAATAACAATAACATTAACAATAACACTGTATATATAGGTCACCCACGCATGCAAATAATCTTGTAAATCCTTCAGAAGACACACTACACCAGCACTGTAAATCTGAAGCCGATCGAATAAGTCATTATTAACAAAGACTTTAGAGCAAAGTGTATCTTCGGTAAATTAAAAAAATATATAAAAAAAACTGGTACATTTGTCTTTTTTTTTGAACTTATAAAATTTGCATTAAGTTTCAAATTCTCTACAGCCGGATAAGAAAAAATATTAGATTTTAAATTTAAGTATATTTAATTTGATAAAACTTTAATTAAGCTGAATAAAATTAAAATTTCTTAATTAACTTGCATAAAATTGGATTAAAAATTGGCAAAATGCCTTTCACGCCGCCCAAAAATAAAATTAAAATACACCAGGCATTCTTTATTGATTACGTGGTAAAAAATTAATTTTATGATATTGGCTAATAAAAATTTACACAGGTAATTTACGCAGGTGAAATTGCTGACCTTGAAAATGTGCAGAGAACCTTCACGGCACACATAACTGCGATAAACCACCTCAATTACTGGGAACGCTTGAAGTTCCTAAACCTGTACTCTCTAGAACGCAGGCGGGAGAGATACATTGTTATATACACGTGGAAAATTCTCGAGGGATTCGTACCAAACTTGCATACGAAAATCACTCCCTACGAAAGCAAAGGACTCGGCAGGCGATGTAACATCCCCCCAATGAAGAGCAGGGGTGCCACTAGCACGTTGAGGGACAACACAATAAGTGTCAGGGGCCCAAGTTTGTTCAACTGCCTCCCAGCATACATAAGGGGGATTACCAACAAACCCCTGGCTGTCTTCAAGCAGGCACTGGACAGGCACCTAAAGTCGGTACCTGACCAGCCAGGCTGTGGTTCGTACGTTGGACTGCGTGCGGCCAGCAGTAACAGCCTGGTTGATCAGGCTCTGGTCCAACATGAGGCCTGGTCACAGACCGGGCCGCGGGGGCGTTGACCCCTGGAATTCTCTCCAGGTAAACTCCAGGTAAGAGTGAGCACCGACCTTGGCTTTATTTAATAAAGCCACCAAATGTGAAAGTTAATTCCAACGATTCCAATTTTTTTAACAATTTCAGTAAAATTTAAATCTTACATCTACTCGGATTAAACATATGAGGTATTGTTCTCCTTATAAAATACAATTTATTCGAAAACAAGTGCCAAATTGGGGCTTATATCTCCCAAAAATAACAAAAAAAAAACTTGCATTCGGGAAACCCTAGAATTTGAGAAAATATGAAGCTGATAAGGCATTCTCTATTTAAGGTACGGATTCCAAAGATTAATGATAACTTAATAAATGTTATTTAGTTCACACTTTAACAGCACGTTAAATCATGAAAACCACTGACCTCTATTCATTCCTATCATGCTCATACAAGCCTGTTGGATGTCCAAGCCCCTAGTAATCAAAATATCCCTTACCCCTTATTTTCATGCCATCCTGTGATCATCCCTACTCATCCTTCCCTACATCTCAGATATATCCTGATAGTCATCCTGTTTTATTCTATCCTTATTAAATGTCACAAGCACTTCACCATTCCTCCGTAGTCTGAATAGCGCCTTTGTTAACACTGCAGGTTTTTCTCCAACCTTCAAACTCACACCAGGGAGAATCTTCAAACTCACACCAGGAAGAATCTTCAAACTCACACCAGGGAGAATCCGGAGCGTGGCGATTAGGTGTGAGACACCAAATGTTTTAAGAAGGGTAGAGGATGTGTAGAAAATATCTAGATAAAAGTAAAGAAATTTTATCTGTATTTATTGATTTAGAAAAGGCATGTGAGAGAGTGAATAGGGGAGCATTGTTACAGACGTTGCAAAGATATGGAATGGGTGGTAGGTTTCTGAAAGCAGTGAAGAGTTTTTATGTGGATAGCAAGGTTAGTGTTTGTTTGAGAGACGGAAATAACTAACGAACTCGACTCAGAGGAAAGACCCGCAAGGGGTGAGGGGAAAGTGAGAACAGAAGAACAGTTCAGGATTGGAACGTCTTGAGTTGTAGAAAAAGCCGGGGTTAATCCCAGCCGCAGAGAATTGTAAGACAGATGTAGAAGAGCTTGTTGACAGTTGTCCTGAGTATATGTGGGTAATGTAGAGTTGGGTCTCAGGCAGGTGATTAATTTACAGTAAAAGTAGGCCTTACACAGGGATACACACACAACCCGCACATAGAAGAGAGGCGCTTACCACGACGTTTCGGTCCAACTTAGACCATTTACAAAGTCCCAATAACGAAAAGGAGAGAAGGAGGGAGTATATATAGGCCAGCAGACAGGGACGAGACAAGAGAGGAAGTAGTAGTAGAGTCAGTAATATACTAAGAAAGAGGAGCACTACAAGGGAGCCCACAGGGACGTGTGATGTCACCATGGTGTTTAACATGTTCATACATAGGAATTTTAAAGGTGTAAATTTTAGGGTATTAGGAAGAGGTGTAGGATTGAAAGATCGTGACTCTGGTACGAGTGGGAGTTGTTACAGTCACTTTTAACTGATGATACAAAGTTGCAAAGGTTGGTAAACGAATTTTGAAGGGAACGTATAAAAAAAAAGAAATTAGAAGTAAAAATACTTAGACCTGTTACACAGAAGTGCGATAGGAAGGGAGCCGGAATATATACGAGGGTTGTTAGATGTGAAATATCAAAAACGTCAGAACATCGAAACGTCCTCATAAGTTTCAGTTTCCTATGTGTGGGTTATTTGTGTACTGTTGCAGTCACGGTATTTGTTTATATATCAAGGAGTGGACTGGTCAGTGGACTGGTCAGTGGACTGGTCAGTGGACTGGTCAGTGGACTGGTCAGTGGACTGGTCAGTTGAGGTTGCGATGGTGTGGTGATCTGCACATTTACAAAAATGAAGAAAACGGGATGACTAAGAAGGCTTTTAAATCTGGGGTGGAGTGAAGAAAGGGTGGAGGGAGGGAGAGTGGAGGGAGGGAGAGTGGAGGGAGGGAGGGTGGAGGGAGGGGGTTAAACAAATTTTGAGTTTATTAGAAAACGTTTCCCTCCTGGGACCTTGATCACTAGTAAGTGATCAAGGTCCCAGGACCAAAACGTGTTTTAATAAATATGTCCTGATAGAAGGTTTTTAGTGCTAGAGGCTTGGACATCCAACAGCCTTTTATAAGAGTCTTAGGAGTGAGCGGAGGCCAGTGTTTTTCTCATATTTTGACATACTGCTGCTAGAGTGTGTGCTAGATAACATCTATGAAGGGATTCAGCAAAACACGTTAGCTGGACTTGTATCCTGGAGGTGAGAAGTACAGTGAGAAGTACAGTGAGAAGTACAGTGAAAAGTACAGTGGGAAGTACAGTGAAAAGTACAGTGAGAAGTACAGTGAAAAGTACAGTGAGAAGTACAGTGAAAAGTAGTTAGAAGTACAGTGAAAAGTACAGTGAGAAGTACAGTGAAAAGTGCAGTGAGAAGTACAGTGAGAAGTACAGTGAGAAGTACAGTGAGAAGTACAGTGAGAAGTACAGTGAGAAGTGCAGTGAGAAGTACAGTGAGAAGTACAGTGAGAAGTACAGTGAGAAGTACAGTGAGAAGTGCAGTGAGAAGTACAGTGAGAAGTACAGTGAGAAGTACAGTGAGAAGTACAGTGAGAAGTGCAGTGAGAAGTACAGTGAGAAGTACAGTGAGAAGTACAGTGAGAAGTACAGTGAGAAGTGCAGTGAGAAGTACAGTGAGAAGTACAGTGAGAAGTACAGTGAGAAGTACAGTGAGAAGTGCAGTGAGAAGTACAGTGAGAAGTACAGTGAGAAGTACAGTGAAAAGTACAGTGAGAAGTACAGTGAGAAGTGCAGTGAGTACAGTGAGAAGTGCAGTGAGAAGTACAGTGAGAAGTACAGTGAGAAGTGCAATGAGAAGTACAGTGAGAAGTACAGTGAGAAGTATAGTGAGAAGTACAGTGAGAAGTGCAGTGAGAAGTACAGTGAGAAGTGCAGTGAGAAGTACAATGAGAAGTACTGTGAGAAGTGCAGTGAGAAGTACAGTGAGAAGTGCAGTGAGAAGTACAATGAGAAGTACAGTGAGGAGTGCAGTGAGAAGTACAATGAGAAGTACTGTGAGAAGTGCAGTGAGAAGTACAGTGAGAAGTGCAGTGAGAAGTACAATGAGAAGTACAGTGAGAAGTGCAGTGAGAAGTACAATGAGAAGTACTGTGAGAAGTGCAGTGAGAAGTACAATGAGAAGTACTGTGAGAAGTACAGTGAGAAGTACTGTGAGAAGTGCAGTGAGAAGTACAATGAGAAGTACTGTGAGAAGTACAGTGAGAAGTACTGTGAGAAGTGCAGTGAGAAGTACAATGAGAAGTACTGTGAGAAGTGCAGTGAGAAGTAAGATTCTTAATTTTTGTTTACTCAGTCAGTATACTCATAAATTTTCCCCACACACAAACTATTTTTGGGTTCTATCCTTACACTTAGATGCATCAGCCATTAAACATTGAAACAGTCAGATAACACAGACTTATGTATATTTAACATGATTTAATGGGAATAAACACACACACTATTTTTACACTTAAAATTTGGAGAAGTGCACCAACACACTTCAAATTAACATTTCTGAAAATGTGTCAGAGCCATATAAAAAAGCTGTAAATAAATTCTACAACTTTTGACATAGAGCATTTACACAACCCTAATGTTTCAAGAATCTTATCCAATTTATCTGAAAAATTTGAGTCCAAATCGATGAGGCCGTCTCGTGTTATGATCGAAATAAAACGGAAATCAAGGAGGCAAGAAAAAAAATAATCTTGTAAACATATAAGGGAACTCCTTCGGGGATTCGTAGTAATAAACTTGGTATAAAACATCATTCAGTCACTTGCATATAAATAGTTATATTAAATGTTACGAGCACTGAACAGATAGAGGAATATTTAATTAATATTTCGAACCTCTTAAATGGACTACATATCACATATCAAACATAATCTTAAAAAGAAAAATATAATAGCTAAAATAAATGAAAATTTAAAAGAATTCGGAAGAATAGATTATTATGTCTTTCTAACATTATTAAATAAATTACTAGATATCCTCATAGAGGAGCTATGAGTGGCTGCTTAATTTTATTCCTTGTTTTCCTTCCTCATTGTACTTGAAAACCTCAACTGATCGGCTTTAAATTTTCAACGCTGGTGTACGGTAACCAGGTCAAAATTCTTGGAACACTTGGCATGTGCAGCTGCTCTATGACCAGATTTGTAGAAGCCATTCCCAGCTTAATGCAATGACTCCAGTAACACTCAAAAACAGAAACATTTTAATTCGACAACGGATGAGAGCGAAATTAAAGTGTTTAGATGCACCTCTACGTTTAAGTTTAAAAATAGTGTGAAATTTATATTCTCGTTAATGACATTAAATATATATCAGTGTATCTCTTATGAATGACTTTATATGTAATGGCTGATGGCCCAGACAGTACCTCTTAATTTCAGTTCGTTTGCGAAATTTTTTAACAACATACTATGGAAGTTGCTAAAACTTTGACGTGTTGTAATCTGTGTGGTAACTGAAGAATTCCTCTCGTGATGAATTTTTCAAACAGCAAGAATCGTTTTCTCAATGGGATGCACAAGTCCCAGTTTGCCAGATGTACTAAATAGAGATATTTAATCCCATTCAGAATCTAATGAATGTTTCGTTTTATCGTCTACAAATCACTGACGCTGATTCATTGAATGATATCATATAAGTTTTAGTAAATTTGAAAATATATTTGTTGAAAACGTGTAGTCATTGGATTGTGAGTAATTACCCGAGAATGCTTTTTTTTCTGATAGGCTTCAAATTTTCAGCGTTTGTGGTGTTTTATTAAAAAACTTGGCTTTCATTTTGAGGCATATAGTTTTATATAAAAATAATAATAAATTGTTTTTTTTATGTAATATGTTGACAAAGGTTCCTCTGGTCTACTTAACATAAGAAAGAAGAAACACTGCAGCAGCAGGCCTACTGGCCCATGCGAGGCAGGTCCAATTCTCCCACTGGCTTAAGCCAATGCCTTAACCTAGTCAGGACAGGTCACATTCACTTAAGGAAGGAGCAGGGCATCTGACCTAGTAGCACAAGCTAGTCAGGTCTAACTCACACCCACCCATGTATTTATCTAACCTATTTTTAAAACTACACAACGTCTTAGCTTCTACGACGGCACTCGGGAGTTTGTTCCACTCACCACTACTACAAACCAGTGCCTTAAGACACTATGCGCTGCTCTGTCTTAATTGGAGATGCTTTCGCATTTAATTTGTACTTGCCAATTTGCCAATTTTATTGTAGTTTTTTATCACATTGAACTTTCTAAGAAAATGCAAAATCAAATAATTTTTCTTGCAGAATTGTAGAGAATTTTAATGTAATAGAACTCCAAAAAGAAAAATTAGAAATATTGAAATATTAGTTTTCATACCATAATATCTTAATGCGTCACCCAATTAGTTTTACCTTCAGTGTTAACAACTTGATAATGCAAATTCTGATGGACTTCCTACTTAATGTGCTTGTGTATTCTACAATACCTGTATCTCTTATATAACAGGAAAATGCTTTTTTGATGTTTCTTACCGGAGTGTCTGACTTACCTTTCGGGCTGAATATATACCAATTTTTATTTTTGTTTGGAAATATTAGTATAATAATGTCCATATGATATCTTGTGAATCCAATTCTAATTCGATATATTACTTCCCTACTAATATTAACTGCATTGGAAATTTATGGCAAACTCTGCACTATTCTTATCATGCACATTGGCTAGCAGGGGGCTCGGGTTATGCAATACTGGGATACCTTTTTCGAATATTGCAATGACCTTATTACGTGTATGTATTATTATTACACTCAAGGGAATGCAGTAAATATGTGAGGGTCATACAGTTTCTGAGCATTAGGAGGTAGTCTGGTTAAATTCAAATCCTTGGATGAAGAGCCATTCACTGGTATCTAGGCACCTCCCTGTAGGTACCAAGAGGAAATAAGGCCGTATGAATGTACATACCAAGAAATTTTTGCTGTGAAGATATTAGAATATATTATATGGTGTATTAAGTGCAACAACCTCTGGAAAAAAGATGGTAAATTTATTAATGGGATACCACCAACTAGCTCTGCGCCAGTACCTACAAATAGGTATATACAAATACGAGTAGGCAATTACACATCATTGACACTGCCACACCAACGGTGTTTGAGCAATGTGTTTGTAATACTGTACGAGATCATTTTAATACTGATACCATTCCCACAAGCTTGTGGTTGAAAATTAACTGGTCTGAAATTATCCAGCTGGGAGAGGTTATATGAAACTTATCTCACTCTATGCGATAATGACTCGAGCCTATTTAATTGCGTGAGTTAAAAACATGCCATATTATGGTGGGAAATGCACTTAATTTGTTCATTTACTGTTTTTTTAACCTTCCATTCACATAGGCGATATCTTACCCTTGTAATAATAGCAACAATTTGTGTTGTGACATCAGGAGAACGCCAGGCTAGTTGCAGAAGGTTCATGCCACCTGTGATAGTAGTGAGAGGTGCCCCGGCACTCAGTAGTAGAGGAAGCAGATCTGTACAGTTGGTGGTGATGGCCAGGTGCAGCACCAGGACGCTGTGACCTCCTGGGGGTTCTAACGGAGCTCCAGACATCAGCAGATGGGTCACTTTTTTGAGGGAGAGAATGCGACGCTCATATTCCTCTCTTTCTCCAATCATGACAGCAGTGTTGAGCTCTGCACAGCTCACTTCCTGCACAAGACGACCATAAAGAAGGGTTCTCTCCCTCCGTGTCTGTAAAAACAATAACTCTTTGGATTTTTTTTTATGTATAAATTAGTCCTTCATATAAATGCACATCTCACAGGGGAGGGTATGCAATACATAATACAATTATTAAACTATCTATATGTGCACACGAACATATGAAAAAATGTAGGGAAGCTTGTTAAAAGAACTTGTGTTTTGAACGTGGGAGACAGAATCTACACTGAAAAGAATGTTGCGGTTTAGGAGTTGGGAAGTCCTAAGGACGGCTGTAGACATTGTGGTTTTGGATTGGGAAGGTACAGTGGTACACAGTGAAGATAACTGGAGATTTGTAGTTGTCGAGGTGGGATTTACAATGCTTGCACTCTGCTTAATGAGTGAAATGGGATATCAATGCACTCCTAAAGCAACAGCTTTTAAATGAGTGTCCTAGAGACACTATCCTGGTGGTAAACAGTGAATATGTTATAAAAATACTTTTTTTACATTCATTCCATCAAAAAATCTGTGTAAATCACAACAGTATTTTACACACTCAACGCTGTTTCCTAAGTGAATGCTAAGTGAAATAATCTATACTACTTACAAACTAAAATATCATTATATTCATGGAGAAGTGCTAAAGCTGTAGGGGATACAGGGCCTGGGGTATGAGAGGTAATAAAAAGAGACCAAATGATAGGAAAGATAACTTCAATTAATTTGCTCAAGAATCCTTAACCTGTACTATAGGTAATCCCCTTGATAAGAGCCGAGCCATAGATCTTCAGTCAAATATTCTGAAGTTGGTCACTCACCAAGTGAGGCGTGTGCAATGGCAGCAGCTGGGCGACCTGGGTGTGGCCCTGGGAGAGAGCGAGGTCAGCTGGGGTCTCCGAGCAATGGGTCAGCACAAGAGGAAAGCTGCCTACAGACAGCAGGGCCTCTACAGCGTCTTGCTGTTGACACAAGAAACTTATTAATAATATTAATTTAAAGATTATTGTCTTTTTTTTTATTATTAAGTCTATCAAGTACATGACGGGCATTGATGTGGACAAAGATACATACGTCAAGCAGTGGCTTCTTTAGTCGTAATACGGACACAGTTAATGTAGTGAGATAGGAACATGTGTAATGGACTAGGAAAGCAAGTATGTACATAGTTTAGTGTCACATGATAGAAGCGGGCACCAGTTTCCTTGCTAAATAGTTGAAGCCACTGAGGCTTTCCTATTTGTATAATCTGGAGATAACAATATGGGAGGAGCGCATAATAAATGCTTTAATTAGATAAAGGCTTTCTGACAAATAGAGGACCATGTGAAATGGACGTTATTACAGGTAAGAGAGAGGTTACGGGAGCACAATGTCAGAGAAGTTCTGAGCGGATTTACGGTAAAACTTTATCATTCATAGAAATCGTTGAAGGGATTTCTTATCTTGAAGAATTTGATAATTTTGTGTGTCTGAAACTTTAGCAAACTTGATTGCCACTGCTTACTTCATAGCCTAGGAAAGTTATGGTAGATTGACCATAAGGTGACTTACTAAGATTAACAGTTAACATGGAACTTTATAAACTACTTATTTAAATGTGTATATTTATAACCTATTATATTGAGAAAATCAGGTTAATTCAGCTTCTTTTTAAGTCATAAGGGTGGCCTGACCTCAAAACCTCATTAAGCAAAATTGTGATCAATTCAATATAATTAGGTATTCATGTTACTTAATTACATAATACATGTTGGCTCCTATATACCTCATTCCAAAATAGGTCGCAGTATACTGATAATGGCCACCAGGAATTACATAGGTAGAATTCTCCTAAGTTTAATCTGTTAAATGTATTTGATAGTGTCCTTTAAGGTGGCCTAATATTGTTATGGGGCTATAGGACCCAACACTTATTGATGTAATTAAGTAACATGAATACCTAATTATATTGAATTGATCACAATTTTGCTTAATGAGGTTTTGAGGTCAGGCCACCCTTAAGACTTAAAAAGAAGCTGAATTAACCCGATTTTCTCAATATAATAAGTTATAAATATACACATTTAAATAAGTAGTTTATAAAGTTGCATGTCTCATTGTAAGTAAATAAGATGTGTTGTGGGTGCATGTAGATTGTGCAAGACGACAGACAGTCTTTTGTTTTTTTTTGTTGGGATATGGGGGGGGGGCCTGGCTGGCTCCCTCTCTATTCCCAAGATGGCTGCAAGGTATAACTGGTGGTGGAGACTGGGCTTTGTTGATATGTTTCTGGGCAGAATGGTGTGCCAGAAGTAAGGGAGATATGTGTTAAATTGAAGCAGCCAGCATAACCTATGAGTTATAGTGTGTCAAGACACTGAGGGTAGGAATTATGTGGAGAAAATGGGGTATTAAGTGTGGAGGTGGACCATGCCATGTGGTTTGGAGATGCTAGTAACATGTGACTCTTATGGGTCATGTTATGAATAAGATCTGACTAGTGTAAATATATATGTAAATAGTATATCTCTAAATAGACTATTTTGTTAATGGTGGTTTAAATAACCCATGGAGAGGGCTGGTTAAGTTTTTTTTTCAGATGCAGCAGAGAATCAGGAATGTAAGTATCCCCCCTAGACTATAAGACCTTCAATACCCTATGCTAGAACATGTAGTGAGAACCTTGATGATAAAGTAAGAAAAATAACATAACAAATAAATAAACAACTTGCCCTTACAAAACTAATTCCTTACAAAACTAATTCCAACCACACAATAGAGCGAAAAACTAATGTCAAAGACCTGGGAGTGATCATGTCAGAGGATCTCACCTTCAAGGACCATAACACCGTAGCAATCGCATCTGCTAGAAAAATTACAGGATGGATAATGAGAACCTTCAAAACCAGGGATGCAAAGCCCATGTTGACACTTTACAAATCGCTTGTTCTATCTAGGCTGGAATATTGCTGCACACTAACTGCACCTTTCAAGGCAGGTGAAATTGCTGACCTTGAAAATGTGCAGAGAACCTTCACGGCACGCATAACTGCGATAAACCACCTCAATTACTGGGAATGCTTGAAGTTCCTAAACCTGTACTCCCTAGAACGCAGGCGGGAGAGATACATTGTTATATACACGTGGAAAATTCTCGAGGGATTAGTACCAAACTTACACACGAAAATTACTCCCTACGAAAGCAAAAGACTCGGCAAGCGATGTAACATCCCCCCAATGAAAAGCAGGGGTGCCACTAGCACGTTGAGGGACAACACAATAAGTGTCAGGGGCCCAAGATTGTTCAACTGCCTCCCAGCATACATAAGGGGGATTACCAACAAACCCCTGGCTGTCTTCAAGCAGGCACTGGACAGGCACCTAAAGTCGGTACCTGACCAGCCAGGCTGTGGTTCGTACGTTGGACTGTGTGCGGCCAGCAGTAACAGCCTGGTTGATCAGGCTCTGGTCCAACATGAGGCCTGGTCACAGACCGGGCCGCAGGGGCGTTGACCCTTGGAATTCTCTCCAGGTAAACCACAAAGTCCAGTCTGACGTCTATCCAGGGAAATGGGTATCAGGTGTTGTGATGTCAAGTCACCTTGCGGTACTCTGTATACATCCGTATTCCCCCATCAGGTTTTTAAACAGCAACAGCCTGGTTGACCAGGCAAGCACCAGACGAGCCTGTCCCATGGCCGGGCTCCGAGAGTAGTTAAACTTTCGAAACTCTTCAAAGGTATATCAAAGAAAGGTATATGAGGCGCACGGGCTGGAAGACTCTTCCAGCAATCCATGTTCAAGTAGAAATATTACTTCCTATTGAAGTAATTTCTGCTTCTCAGGATTAACTCTGTAGGAAGAGAGTTTAGAAGAGGCCACGTCCACATCATAGTAACCTAGGTTGCACATTTTCGGAGCATGCAAACCGACGTTCGAACCACAGCCCGGTTGGTCAAGTATTGACTTTAGGTGCGTGTCCAGCGCCTTCTTGAAGACAGCCAGGGGTGTAGTGGTATGGGTGTAGTGGTAGGGGATGTTGCACTGCCTGAAGAGTCTTTTGCTTTCGTAGGGAGTGATTTCAGGGTGCAGATTTGGGACTAGTCTCTAGGATTTTCCAGTGTATCATGTATTTTTCTCTGGAGTTTTATTGTATTTATACGTGAAGTGAAAATTCTCTGTATATTATCCAGGCCTGCAATTTTATGCCTTGAAAGGTGCCACTAGTGTACAGCAATATTCCAGCCTAGAGAGAACAAACGATTTGAAGAGAATCATCAGTGGCTTAACATCCCTAGTTTTGAATGTTCTCATTATCCATCTTATCATTTTCCTAGCAGATGTGGTAGATACATTGTTGTGATCTTTGAAAGTGAGATTCTTTGATATTACCACTCCCAGGTCCTTCACATTAGCTTATCTCTCTATTGTGTATTTGGAATTTGTTTTATACTCCGATCTATTTTTTATTTCCTCGAGTTTTCCATAGCGGAGTAATTAAAATTTATCTTCAGTGAAATTCATATTGTTTTCTGACGCCCAATTAAAGACTTGGTTAATGTCCGCTTGGAGATTTACAGTGTCCTCAGTGGATGACATTCATACAAATTCTGGTATCGTCTGCAAAGGAGGACACGGTATTGTGGCTTACATCTGTATGTCATGTATGAGGATGAGGAACAAGATGGGGGCAAGTACAGTGCCTTGTGGAACAGAGCTTTTCACTGTAGTCGCCTCTGACTTTACTCTCTTTACTATTACTCTTTGTGTCTATTTGTTAGGAAGTTATGGATCCATCTACCAACTTTTCCTGCTACTTTTTTATCACGCATTTTGTGTGCTATTACACCATGAACACACTTGCCTTGAGTCTACCTGGAGGGCATTCCGGGGATCAACTCCCCCACGGCCCGGTCCATGACCAGGCCTCTTGGTGGAACGAGGCTGTTACTGCTGGCAGCACGTAGTCCAATGTACGAACCACAGCCCGGCTGATCTGGCACTGACTTTAGGTATCTGTCCAGCTCCCTCTTGAAGACAACCAGGGGTCTATTGGTAATTTCCCTTATGGCTGGTGGGAGGCTGTTGAACAGTCATGGGCCCCGGACACTTATTGTGTTTTCTCTTAGAGTACCAGTGGCGCCCCTACTTTTCACTGGGGGTATGTTACATCGCCTGCCAAGTCTTTTGCTTTTGTAGGGAGTGATTTCTGTGTCCAGGTTATGGACAAGTCCCTCAAGAATCTTCCAGGTGTAGATTATGATATATCTCTCTCGTCTGCGCTCCAGTGAGTACAAGTCAAGTGCTTCCAGGCGTTCCCAGTAGTTAAGGTGTTTGATGGAACTTATACGTGCAGTAAAGGTTCTCTGTACATTCTCTAGATCTGCAATTTCACCTGCCTTGAATGGGGATGTTAATGTACAGCAGTATTCCAGCCTAGAGAGAACAAGTGATTTAAAAAGGATTATCAATGGCTTAGCATCTCTTGTCTTGAATGTTCTCATTATCCATCCTATCAGTTTCCACGCAGATGTGATAGTGGCATTGTTGTGGTCCTTGAAGGTGAGATCTTCGGACATTACCACTCTCAGGTCCTTCACATTACTTTTCCCCTCTATTGTGTGATTAGAGTTTGTAGTATACTCAGTCCTAGTTATTATTTCCTCCAGTTTTTCATAACGGAGTAGTTGGAATTTGTCTTCATTGAACATCATATTGTTCTCTGTTGCCCATTGGAAAACTTGGTTTATATCTTCTTGCACTTGTCTTAGGCTTTAGCAAAGTCTGAGTATTACATCTGCAGTTTATTTTTCCACTACCGCATCCAAGACCATGTCATAGTGATCCAGTAGGATTGAGATGCAGGAGCGACCTGTTGGATCACTATGACATGGTCTTTGGTGGATAATAATTCAGGATAACCCAAGATTATAAACCTCGAGGAGATAATAACAGGAAAACCCAAAAGACATTAATAAGACATGTTCGAATGAATGAATGAGAAGAAATAACATGGAGTGTTTCAGACACTAACCTGGCCAGCGTAGGCAGCATGATGGAGCCCTGTCCATCCCTTGTTATCTTGGTAGTGGATGCGGTATGGCCGCGAGGGAAGGTGAGCCTTGATGTTAGCTGAGGCTCCGTTCCTGGCCCAACCCAGGCTGATGTTACCTAACCTCTCGTATTCATCCTGGCTCGCTGCCTGACATACAACACATATAAAGGAAAATATTGATAAAAATATTATTGCCATAGGCTTGGTATATGGGAGTGGTACACAGTGTGTGGGAGATAAGTGTGGTACATAATGTGTGGGGGGATAGGTATAGTAAAGAGTGTGCGGAAGATAGGAAGAGAACATACAGTGTGGAAGATAGGTGTGGTACATAGGTGTGGCACAGTGCTGCCACTTTTGTGGAGTAGAGCTGTATCTGTAATTTATAGTGACTTGGAGGACCCTCATGTCTAGGCTCTCTCTCCACAGAATACTTAAATCACGCGAAATGAGTTTCTTGTAGTTCTTGATGATAACTTGATCCGTGATCATGTTAGAGCTTCTGTTTGCTGGCTAAAGGAAAATTTATTGCAGAGATTCAACAGTTCATTTGTGTGAGAATTTTCATCTGAGCTGCCTCCTTGGATTATCTCTGCTACAATATTATTTGACATATTTTTCCACTTTAAATTTCTTATACTGAAATCAAGTAACAAGATATTTCGAGCTGAAGATGGAAGATTTTCCAGACAGTAATCGATTTTCGATAGCTGTTCCTTGAACCATTTGTGTCGTTTAGTAACTCTGCAGATGAGCGACTCTCTGATATACAGGCCAACCCCCTCTTTATTGCGTATACTTTCTGTCATGTCTAAATATGTTGTACCCTGATATCTATATCTTGTTTTCAAAGATATTTTTAGTATGAATCTCTGTGAAAGCTGCAAACATCGTCTTTGAATCCTCGAGGAGTCCACTGTTGAAAGATATTTTATTGGTGGCTATTACAACCTCAGGTTCAATGGCCTGTTAACCTGAGTGTAAAGGAAGCTTGGAGCAAAGAAACACAGTAGAAGATGTATTGAAATTGTATTTCTTCAAAAATCAGCTAGATTAATTCCAAACTTTTATCTTTTCCTTCACCAAGTAATTGTGATTATATAAGACTTTTGTCTTTTCCTTCACCAAGTATAACAAAGTGATATTTACACCTATGTACACTATATACAAAGGAGTAGTGTTTAGTGCACGCCACAGTTGTCTAGGCTAAGCAGCAGCCAAAAGACAGACAACTTTCCACAACCAGCTCTATGCAGGAATTCCAATGACAAACTGCGAGTGGTAACCACGTCACCTTTTGTCATTGTTAAACTCGCATTTAATTGGCTGAACCGAGTCGTTGATTTGATGATGGGGCCCTCATCACCAAACCCTTAACGATGGTTCGCTGGTTGGAGGAGCCTATGTGGGTGTGTTAACATGCTCCGAATAAAGGTTACATACTCTTGCATGCAACACCCCACCCCAAGAGGGATCAGGACTAGCTTCCACCTCAATGGGTAGAGTGCCACCATGGCACATTATAATAATGGGACTCGCCTTTCCCTCTACCATCCCGCTCATTAGTTAAAGCTAAACTTTTCTCGAGACATAAGTCCAGCTTTAAACTTAAGAGTGAGACAGCAGACGGTAGGGCTAACATAGGTCCAAGGTGCCTGCGGTCGGTAGCAGGGCACCCCCCCACTAAAAAACCCCACCACTAGGGGAAAAAGGGCTGGTTCTACCCAAAGTCCCTAACACATCCTAACTAAATACAATGACTTCTGGACAACACATCAGCTATTGTGTTAAATTTTCCAGCAATGTGTATAATTTTTATATTGTAGGGTTGCAACCTAATACTCCAACGCATGAGTCTGGTATTTTTGTTTTTCATGTGCTGCAGGTATACCAGAGGGTTGTGGTCGCTGTAGATGAAGACCACCTGAGAGGACTGGCCCACGTAGACATCAAAATGCTCTAATGCCAGAAGTAGAGCCAGGCCCTCTTTCTCTATAGTAGAGTAGGCCCTCTGGTGTGGTTGATATTTGGCAGAGAAAAATGCCACAGGCTGCAACCCATCATCCCCAGATTGCAGAAGCACTGCCCCCACCCCAGACTCACAAGCATCAATCTGTAAGGAAAATGGTTTTGAAAAGTCTGGAGACAACAGAATGGGTGCAGTACAAAGTAATCTTTGCTTTCGTAAATGCATCTTGACATTCTGGGGTCCAAATAAAGGGAACTTTGTGACTGGTAAGTGAGGTTAGAGGTGCAACAATATCTGCAAAATTTTTACAGAATCTTCTATAAACCCTACCATCCCTAGAAAACGTTGAAGGGATTTCCTGTCAGGGGGAACTGGATAATTTTTAATGGCCAGAATTTTTGCAAATTTAGGGGCCACTTTGCCACTACCTACTTCATGGCCCAGAAAATTAATAGTAGATTGGCCAAAGGATGACTTTGATAAATTAACAGTTAAATGAAAACTCTGGAAGGTCTCAAAGAGAGCCTTAAGCCTAAACACATGTTGGTCCCAAGTGTCCGACACAACAACTATGTCATCTAGGTAAGCTGCCGTGCCTTCAAGTCCTTTAATAGCCTGATGGATAAGTCTCTGGAATGATGCAGGAGAGTTTTTCATTCCGAAGGGGTCACTGTATACTGATAATGACCTCCTGGAATTACGAAGGCAGAGATTTCCTTCGCCTTATCTGTTAAAGGTACTTGATAGTAACCTTTAAGGAGGTCCAATTTGGATACAAAAGTAGCCTTACCCACAAAGTCGATTACATCATCCAAACGTGGCAGAGGATAGGCATCTGCAATTGTGACCTCATTCACCTTACGGTAATCTGTGCACATTCGGAACCCTCCATCAGCTTTGTTAACAAGGATGCACGGTGAAGCCCACGGACTAGATGACTCCTCCACTAACCCATGCTCTAACAGAAATTCTACCTCCTGTTGAAGTAGCTTCTGTTTTTCAGGATTAGCTCTGTAAGGAGAGTTTAATAGGTTTAGAGTTTCCAACATCTACATCATGATATTCTAATGTACATTTTTTCGGCACATCCGAAAAATGTCAGGATAAGACTGTAGGAGCGCAGTTAAATTAGTTACTTGAGACTTGGTCAAACCCAACATTAAAGGTTTAGGGTCCTTGAGGAGAACCGAATTTGGAAGCTTTACATTAATCTCAGAGTGCAAAGAGTCAGGGTCATCAGAGGCAGAGGACAGAGTCATTACTGGAACGTTATCTGGTGTATTAAAAGCTTTAATTTGATTAATGTGGTAAGTTTTGCTTTTTGAGGTCTTGTCAAGGGAGATACCACATAATTTACATCAGATAATTTACTTACGATTTGCATTGGTCCGTAAATCTAGCTTTCAAGGTGTGGCCAGGTATAGGCTCCTGTACCAACTCCTTATCTCCTGGATGGAAGGAGCGAAATTTTGAGTTTCTGTCATACCTCTGTTTCATCATATTCTGAGCTGCCTTCAAGTTAGCCTTAGCCAACTGACGTGCTACCTGCAACCTTGAAGAAGGGTTGTAGCTGGTTGTGGAGGCGTCTTCTCCCATCCATCCTTCTTTGAGCACACGTAGAGGACCTCGTACATTGTGCCCAAATATCAGCTCAAAAGGACTGTACCCTGTAGACTCTTGCACAGTTTCTCTCATTGCGAATAGCAACAGAGGAAGTGATTCATCCCAGTCTGTAGGAAAATGCAAGCAGAATGTTCTCATCATTGTTTTTAACGTCTGATGGAATCTTTCCAAGGCGCCTTGGGACTGAGGATGATAGGCAGTGGATAGGTTATGAACTATTCCTAGCTTAGTTAATGCTTCCTAAATGCTTTGGCAGTGAAGTTAGTACCTTGATCACTTTGAATAGTTTTAGGAATTCCAAAGCAAGAGATAAACTTAGTTAAAGCTTTAAGGATTGCTTTAGTGTTAATACTGCGCATGGGAACTGCTTCTGGGTATCTAGTTACTCTATCCATGATTGTGAATAAGTACTGATTTCCAGACTTAGCTTTAGGTAGTGGACCTACACAATCTATTATCAATTCTGAGAAAGGGTCTCCATTAACAGGATTGGGATGGAGAGGTGCAGGTTTAATGGGGTGTCCAGGTTTCCTACCTGCTGACATTCTGGACAACAGCGAATATGATTCTTTACATCTTGCCTTAACTTTGGCCAAAAGAATTCTTTTGTTATTCGGTATTGAGTTTTGGTAATTCCCAAATGGCCTCCTAAAGAAGAATTATGGGCTATATTTAGTATCTGAGACCTAAACTTTCTGGGAACCACTAACTTATCTGTTTGTTGTTTTCCCTCCACCTCCTTACCAGTTTCAGTGCAGACTAAGTAATTATTTTTAAGAGATATTTGACCGGGTGACCCGAAGTGGATTTACCCATAGCTGCCTCAAAAGCAGAGTTTAGTGAGGAGTCTTTCCGTTGTTCCTCCCGAAAGGACAGTCCCTCAGGCATGGAAACAGAGACATCTGGCAATCCTGCAACCCTGGAATAGGAAGGCTTGATCTGGGGCTGTTCACTAAATTTACGAGGCTCTGGCCAGTTTTCCTCGCAAAACAAATTGTTTAGTCCAAGATCAGAGTCGTCCAAGGACGAGTTAACATTCTTATCAGACATCACTTTGGATTGTGCCCGAGTTATGGCCAACATCGGGGAAGAATTAACCATTATGGGTTCTATACATTTAGTAGACTCAATGTTATTACCCAGTAATAGCATTGCATCCTTCATAGGAAATCCCTCCGAGACACCAACAGTCAAATACCCAGTGTAGTATTTACTCTGCACATAGATTTGATGTAAAGGGACAGAAAATACTGCTCCTCCAAAAGCTTCTAACAGAACTGAGGATTGCAAAGAGGTTTGATCAGAAAGGGGTAGTACTCCTCTCTTATAAGTGAGCAATATGCTCCAGTATCCCTAAAGGTTTTAACTTCCTTTTCTCTGAATGTTCCTGAAGGGATATGTAACAAGAGCTATAGTAAGGGCCATCCCTTCTCTACTTCTTCCTGGGACATATTATTAGGGATATTAGAGATTTTCCCAAATGGTTGGGGTTTACTTGGACAATTGGGTCTGATGTGGCCAGGCTTGCCACAGTTATAACATACCATCTCAGCTTTTACTTTGGCACTTCGTTGATTTTGTGGCTTACGCCACTCTGGATACTGCCGCTTCACATCTCGTTGGGTAATTTGATGTTGCTCACCGGGTTGACCAGGAGTGAAGTAACGCTGCTCACCAGGTGTTTTAGTTGACTGCTGACGAGATTCACCTTCATCTTTACCTTTATTTCTCCACTCAGGAACTTTTCTTTGACGATCTCTGCTCATACCAGGCTGTTGAGGAAAGAGATAAGACCGCTCGGACAAGGAGCGGTTAGTTTCAAAAGTATCAGCCAACCTGGCTGCTTCCAATGCCGTAGGCAAGGAATGATCTTGTAGAAAGACTCGAACCTCTGGACTAACAGACTCCAGTAGGTTGTCCACCAAGATGAGCTTCTTCAAATTTTCAAAATCAGCGACACCACTTGCCTTGTACCCCTTTGTAAAAGCCCTGGTCTGCTGTCTGACAAAATCAACAGCAGACTGACCCAACTGCCTTCTGCCGAGTTTGAATTCTTTCCTATACTTGGCAGGAATACATTGATAAGCCCCAAGAACAGTGGTTTTCACAATACGATAGTTACCAAAATCAGCATTTCCCAGGCTAGAAGTAAATTCTTGTGCCTTACCAAACAACGCAGTATGCACCAGTGACGCCCAATGAACCTCAGGCCACCCTAAAGCTCGAGCCTGGTTTTCAAATGCTTCGAAAAACTGTTCAGGCTCTGCTTCAACAAAACGAGGAACAAACTGTACTGCCCTTTGCAAATTGAAGTCATCTACAGTCTGATGGAATTGTCTCCTCTCCTTCTCTCTATCAAACTCCTCCTTAGCAAATGCACGCTGTTCTTTAGTTTGTTCAAGAGTGAGTCTAGCTAGTTCAAGCGCCAGTGAACCAGACTCACCTGTTGATAACCCCACACCTGTGACTTGCTGGTTTTGCTCAGGAGTTCTGTCTCTCCCATTTTGTAGAAACCTCAATGGTGACCTACGATTAACAGCTCCTGTAGAGGGAGAAACACTAGACTGATATGCCATAGTTTCAGTTTGTATTTTACTCCTTATAATATCACGCAGCTGAGCAGCAGTAAGGGTACGCTGGTATTCAACACCAATAGAACGAGCGATACGCCAACAACGCTGTAGAGATAGTTTGGGCAACTTTAGCAGAGTTAACTCAGACACTAACCGTCTGACTCGAATAGGTGGCATTAACCCCCAACTTTAACACGCTGTAGCGCTATGCACGGTACGAATTGCAGTATACTCATACGATAGCAGAGCTGACACGCAATAGCAAAGCCAATATGCACACACAATAGCAAGGCTGATACACAATAACAAACCAAATTGCAGAATACTCACAATAGCAGGCTGACCATAGCGAAGCGAATGCAAAAATGAGACACAAAATTCGTGAAGCGTTGGCAAAGCGTAAGCAATGCCAGATAGCAAGCTATCTAGATACAAGACTAGCTCCTGCGCGAACTTCAACTCTAGGCTCAACTCCTGCTCTAAGTCTCCAAATTCAGCTCCAGGACAGGCTACCCATATTACAACCTCAGGTTCAATGAGTGTAAAGGAAGCTTGGAGCAAAGAAACACAGTAGAAGATGTATTGAAATTGTATTTCTTCAAAAATCAGCTAGATTAATTCCAAACTTTTATCTTTTCCTTCACCAAGTAATTGTGATTATATAAGACTTTTGTCTTTTCCTTCACCAAGTATAACAAAGTGATATTTACACCTATGTACACTATATACAAAGGAGTAGTGTTTAGTGCACGCCACAGTTGTCTAGGCTAAGCAGCAGCCAAAAGACAGACAACTTTCCACAACCAGCTCTATGCAGGAATTCCAATGACAAACTGCGAGTGGTAACCACGTCACCTTTTGTCATTGTTAAACTCGCATTTAATTGGCTGAACCGAGTCGTTGATTTGATGATGGGGCCCTCATCACCAAACCCTTAACGATGGTTCGCTGGTTGGAGGGGAGCCTATGTGGGTGTGTTAACATGCTCCGAATAAAGGTTACATACTCTTTGCATGCAACAGTGGCGGATGGTTTAAGTCCTTTTATATTTCCAAATACAAATGATAGTTAGTATATTGCTTGTTTGTTCTTAGGCTTTATTTGTTATCATTAATATCTATGGTTATTGAGTGGGAACCACTGTCTGAGCCTCCAGTCCAACAAAGCTTCAAGGTGGTGGAGTATTTTTGTCATTTCTATCCATTTTTTCTGCTTCTTGGCACAAAAAAATATCTTTCTATTGAATGTTGTCGCTACCATGGTTAGCTGTCCCAGGTTCGTGGTGTCTGTACCTTCTGGTCCCATTCAAATGGTGTGTAGTTCAGCTTTTGTTGTACCATTATCTTTCATGAACTGATGTGAAACACTTTCAGAGTGAAAAAAAAATACAGGAAGACAAACGACACTGCCATGAGGAGGTCACGATTTTTTTTTGAATGGTCAAAGTTACAAGTTCCATCTGTTGTTTCCATATACTCCATGCCTACGGATACCCCAGGTATAGAATCTGGTCAGTTTTGCTTTCAGTAGGCTAGGATTTGTGGGGACTGGGTACCCAACTGGTGCAGTAGCACAAACACTATATTCAGCAACTATACCAGAATCAGCTCCACCACCAACTATTTCTAGAACCGTACCAACACTATCCCTGAAGTAGAATTCAAACCTTAACACCACCACCTGAACCACTATTTTGTATTACTAGATCTGTATCTGTTTAGAAGCACCAGGACCACAATTTCCAGCTAGAGCACTGATTCGTATTTCTAGATCTGTGGAGGCACCCATTTCCAAAGCAGCACCCAGGTCAACAGCACCAGCTGAAACAGTATTTTGCATCGGTGAGTTTACCCCGCTTGTGGTGATCTGTAGTTGTGCTTGTGGTACATAGTATGTAGTAGATAGGTATGGTACATAGTGTGTGATGCATCGTTTGTGGTAGATGGATGTGGTACATAGGTGTGGTACACAGTGTGTGGTACATTAGTTGTGATAGATAGGTGTTGTACATAGGTGCGGTACATCGTGTGTAAGTGTGTAAGTGTGGTACATAATGTGTGGTAGATAGGTGTGTAAGATCGTATGTGGAAAATAACTGTGATACACATGTGTGGTAATTAGGTGGGACAGATATGTGCGTTACATAGTTGTGAAACATAGCGCACAGTAATAAAGCGTAGTGCACAGGAGGTGGTACATTGGTGTAGTACATGGAAGTGTATATTATTTTTACAAAGCCTGGGATTTGTCTCAGTGATTCGAACAATATCTAATGCAAATCAGGAAATTAATTAATAAGATAAACATCAGGGTATATCAACTCACAGAACGAGTGGGGTTTGAACCTATGGCAAGAGAGTCCTAAATCTCGCATGCCTAAAATTCCTCTGGAACGTCCAATACACAGTTTCATGAATGAAAATAAATTTTCTTCCCAACTCCAGGACTCAAGTCTTGGTAATCAGTTTCCCAGGATCCTTTCACAAATCTTTCCTTGCACATATTCAAAACAAAACTCTACATGTGTACTGTCTCCAGTCTCCTCCACACTAAAACATTCATGGTGCCACTCCTCGAGCCTACTCAAAAATTTTGGCATCACTGCAAACTATGGTAACACTCTACCTTAACACTCTACGTACCTCTTTTTATCACGTCTATTAAATGATTCGCCTCATATTTTATCACCTTCTCTGTTGACACTCTTCCGTTGTTTATAATTTTCCTTTGTTGCATCCATTTGCAGTTTTCTGTATTACTTTACTTCCCTATCCACCCCACAAATAGTTTCTCATCTATGTTTAATTTTTGTCCACTTGTATGTTTCAATGCCAACATTTGATTTTCCAATACCTTTTCTTTCTCAAATCCTCCTTATACCCCAGTAAGCTTACTGTCTCTCTTACCCTTTACTGTCTCTCTTACCCCTTTCCCTTGCAGAATCAATTCTACAGTATTTAAAAGACTTATGCCCCTTATTTACCATATACAAACAAAGAAAATATGCTCTTAACCAACTCTTACGTACATACGTATTTTATTTTCATTTAAATACTAATGAAATTCACAATCATTTAAAAAAAATGTTTTTGTGACTGATACATAATGTAATCAACAGTTAAATAATCCAGCCAATAATTGACCTATGTCCATCTGGACATTGACATCAATTCTTACCGTTTGCGTGTGTTCCATTGGTCCAGGGTTCGGGGACTGCTTGTGGAGCCACCAGGCGACGTGATGTTGGCCATAGAGCTGGGCCATGTTCTCTGGAGTACGACCATCATTATTCATTGCTTGGTGAGACACGTTCCTTTCCACAAGCCACTGCACTGTCTTCAGGTGACCTCCACAAGAAGAGCTGTGAAGCACGTTTCCTCCAAGACGTTCCAGAGCGTGGAGGTCACATCCACGCTCTGCCAGAAGCTCTATAACTGGTATTTGGCCGCGGGAGGCAGCATAGTGGACAGCGCGGTTTCCTGAGTTAATTATACATCTTCTGTACTGTACTAGCAAAAATTATTTGAAAATCTATGCAGGCGAACCATTCTTATTTATATATATATATATATATATATATATATATATATATATATATATATATATATATATATATATATATATATATATATATAATATATATATATATATATATATATATATATATACAAGGGGGCTTTAGGAAATTTAGGGGGTGTGTAGACCAAGTGTTTACAGTGAAACATATAGGTGAACAGTATTTGGATAAAGGTAAAGATGTTTTTGTGGCATTTATGGATTTGGAAAAGGCGTATGATAGGGTGGATAGGGGGGCAATGTGGCAGATGTTGCAGGTGTATGGAATAGGAGGAAGGTTACTGAAAGCAGTGAAGAGTTTTTATGAGGATAGTGAGGCTCAGGTTAGAGTGTGTAGGAGGGAAGGGGACTATTTCCCAGTAAAAGTGGGCCTTAGACAAGGATGTGTGATGTCACCGTGGTTGTTCAATATATTTATAGATGGGGTTGTAAGAGAAGTGAATGTGAGGGTCTTGGCAAGAGGTGTTGGGCTAAAAGATAAAGAAGCAAATACAAAGTGGGAGTTGTCAGAGTTGCTTTTTGCTGATGACACTGTGCTTTTGGGAGATTCTGAAGAGAAGTTGCAGAGGTTGGTGGATGAATTTGGTAGGGTGTGTAAAAGAAGAAAATTGAAAGTGAATATAGGAAAGAGTAAGGTGATGAGGATAACAAAAAGAATAGGTGACGAAAGATTGGATATCAGATTGGAGGGAGAGAGTATGGAGGAGGTGAATGTATTCAGATATTTGGGAGTGGACATGTCAGCAGATGGGTCTATGAAGGATGAGGTGAATCATAGAATTGATGAGGGGAAAAGGGTGAGTGGAGCACTTCGGAGTCTGTGGAGAAAAAGAACTTTGTCCATGGAAGTAAAGAGGGGAATGTATGAGAGTATAGTTATACCAACGCTCTTATATGGGTGTGAAGCATGGGTGATGAATGTTGCAACGAGGAGAAGGCTGGAGGCAGTGGAGATGTCGAGAGAATTCGGAGTTTGGAAATTAGGAGGAGGTGCGGGATTACCAAAACGATTGTCCAGAGAGCTGAGGAGGGGTTGTTGAGGTGGTTTGGACATGTAGAGAGAATGGAACGAGACAGAGTGACTTCGAGAGTGTATAAATCTGTAGTGGAGGGAAGGCGGGGTAGGGGTCGGCCTAGGAAAGGTTGGAGGGAGGGGGTAAAGGAAGTTTTGTGTGCGAGGGGCTTGGACTTCCAGCAAGCATGTGTGAGCGTATTTGATAGGAGTGAATGGAGGCACATGGTTTTTAATACTTGACGTGCTGTTGGAGTGTGAGCAAAGTAACATTTATGAAGGGATTCAGGGAAACCGGCAGGCCGGACTTGAGTCCTGGAGATGGGAAGTACAGTGTCTGCACTCTGAAGGAGGGGTGTTAATGTTGCAGTTTTATAACTGTAGTGTAAAGCACCCTCTGGCAAGACAGTGATGGAGTGAATGATGATGAAAGTTTTTCTTTTTCGGGCCACCCTGCCTGGGTGGGAATCGGCCGATGTATTAATAATAATAAATAAATATATATATATATATATATATATATATATATATATATATATATATATATATATATATATATATATATACATATCATATAACATATAGGGGGTGGTAGGAGAAGAAAATTTTCAAACAGCTCCGGGGAGAACCTTGAGTTTTCCCTGAGGTACGTTTATTGTCTTCTCTGAGGATGAGGGTCCCAAGTAAAGTTCTAGAGGTGGTACCTCCCGTGTTGCTTTAGCCCGCCTCACTCTCCCACTCACTCTCTTACTGTCTCTTACACTCTCTCTTACTGTCTCTTACACTCTCTCTTACTGTCTCTTACACTCTCTCTTACTGTCTCTTAAACTTTCTCTTACTGTCTCACTCTCTCACTCTCCCACTCTTAATGTCTCACTCTCCCACTCTCTTACTGTCTCACTCTCCCACTGTCTCATTCTCTCTCTCTCTCTTACTGTCGCACTCTCCGACTCTCTCCCTCTCCCTCCTCCTCTCCCCTTCTTTGCCTTTCCCTCTCTCTCTCTCTCTCTCTCGATCCTCTCTTCGTTTCCTTCCCCCTATTCCCCCTCTCTCTCTTTTCCCTCCTCTCACCCTTTCCCCTTTTTCTCCTACCCCTCTTCCCACTCTCTCTCCACCTCCCCATCACTCTCTGTTCCCCTCCCTCCCTGTCCCCATCTCTCTCCCTTTTACAAATCTCTCACCAAAACCCACCCACCCACCACACACACACACACACACACACACACACACACACACACACACACACAACACACACACATTACAACACCTAACTCGTTAAAAAAAATACTAAGGGCTCAGAGGGAAAGTCGAAGGCTCAGGGGATCAAAAGATGGTCTTGGTAAGGAAGAATGGATGGAAGAGCAATGTGAAAGGATGGAACAAGAGTGGGAGAGCAAATTAGGTGAGCTTTTTGTGAAAATGCAGAAGAGGATGGAGGCAGAGAAGAAGAAATGGGAGTCATAAGCCGAAGCTGCAGTAGCCAGGATATGTGCCCTAGAATATGAGGTAAATAGGATGAAGTGCATTACAGGGCTATTGCCAGAGGAGACATCTGAAGAAGGTATACTTCTACTGAATGAGGAGCCCAACAGAAAGGAAGGAGACATGACTTATGCTAAGGCCCTATCAGTGCACCAAGCAGGGACAAGGAACGAAGGGGAGAGCTGTTAGGAGCAGGGATAGTAGTAAGTGTGGGGAAAGAAGGTGACAGGTCCCATGCAGGGGCACGACCATGCCACCAAGGGTTACAAGAAAAAATAAGGTAGAAAATGGCTATGTACAAATGGGACCCAGAGACACAGAGGGAAAGGCAATGGTAGGAGGAGAGGGAGACGTCAGTGTTTATTCATGGGCTTCAGGAGAGTGAGGGGAGGACACACAATGAAAGATGGCAGAAAGAAAAGCAGGAGATTGAAAACATCATCAAAGAAATAGGCGAGGAGGATATGACTGAGAAAGCAAATTTTCAGAGAATAGGGGGATACTTAAAGGAGAGAAATCGGCTGGTCAAACTGATTTTCAAGACAGAAACGGTGCAGAACAGGATCCTGTAAGAGAAACCACAGCTGAAGGAATCATCAAAATACAAGAGGGTGTTCCTAGACTGCAACAGAACAAGAACAGAATGACAGCAGCTGAGGGAGAGGACACAGAAACGAAAGGGGCTAGGAAGAGAGACAAGGACAGAGTCAGCAGAGGACAACCAGAGCAGGGCAGAGCAATGAGAGCAAGCACACACAGAACCACCCCCAGAACCCCACAGCCAAACACGCTATCCCAATACAACCCACAATCCACACTTACAACCTTCACCCCACACTATACTGTAGAATCCCACAGTACACTGCCAGGTCCCCCACCCCCACAAACCCCCAGAACACAGTGTTCCAGAGGAAACTGAAGGTATGGTACACCAACGCTGATGGAATAACATATAAGTGGGAGGAGTGCCACGAAAGAGTCAAAGAGGCATCACTGGACATCATAGCTCTCACAGAAACCAAGTTCACAGGAATAACAGATGCCATCTTTCCAACGGAATATCAAATCCTAAGAAAAGACAGAGGGAGCAGAGAGGTTGGAGGAGTGGCACTGATCATCAAAAATCAATGGGATTTTGATGAGATGGAGAGAAGAGACAGAGGAGAAGCAAGAGACTAAATAATAGGAACACTTCAGTCTGGAGGTTCCAAGGTGGTAATTGCAGTGATGTATAACCCGCCACAGAAGAGCAGGAGGCCAAGGCAAGAGTATGATGACCAGAAGGGCTCATGCGAGCAGGGAAAAGCTGCTGATTGTGGGCGACTTCAGTCACAAGGAAATCGACTGGGAGAACCTGGAGCCACGTGGGGGGCCAGAAACGTGGAGGGTTATGATGATGGAGGTGGTACTGGAAAACCTCATGTACCAATACATAAGGGACACTACCAGAAAGAGGGGTGACAACGAACCGTCAAGATTGGACCTAGTATTCAGCAGTGCAGATATTGAGGGCACTACATATGAAAGACACCTGGGGGTCAGTGACCACGTGGTTCTAAACTTCGAATAAATAGAGTTCTAAGTGGAGAGGGAAGCAGGAAGGGCAAGACGAATGAAGCCAAACTACAAGAGAGGGGACTACATAGGCATGAAGAATTTCCTGCACGGGGTTCAGAGAGACAGAGAACTGGCAGGGAAGTCAGTAAATAAGATGATGGAATATGTGAAAACAATATCCAAGGAAGCTGAGGAGAGATATGTACCTAAGGGTAAGATAAATAATGAGAAAGCCAGGATGAGCCTTTGGTTCATCCAAAGGTGTAGAGAGGCCAAAACCAAGTGTGCTAGAGAATGGAAGAAGCATAAAAGGCAAAGGACCCAGGAGAATAAGGAGAGCAGTCGTAGAGGAAGAAATTAATATGCATTGTAAGAAGGGAGGCCCAAAGACAATACAAAAATTACATAGCAGCGAAAGCCAAATCTGACCTGAAACTGTTGTACAGCCACATCAGGAAGAAAATAACAGTCAAGGACCAGGTAATCAGGCTGAGGAAGGAAGGAGGGGAGATCACAAGAAACGACCGAGAAGTATGTGAGGAGCTCAACATGAGATTCAAAGAAATGTTCAGAGGAGACAGAAGGGACACAATACATACAACCGAGGAAGAAGTGAAAAGGCTGCTAAGCGAGCTAGATACCTCAAAGGCGATGGGGCTAACATCTCTCCATGGATCCTGAGAGAGGGAGCAGAAATGCTATATGTACCACTAACAACAATCTTCAACACATCTATTGAAACAGGGGGGCTACCTGAGGTATGGAAGACAGCAGACATAGACCCAATTTTTAAAAAAAGGAAACAGACACGAAGCATTAAACTACAGACCAGTGTCATTGACATGTATAGTATGCAAAGTCATGGAGAAGATTATAAGGAGAAGAGTGGTGGAGCACCTAGAAAGGAATGAGCTTATCAACGACAACCAGCATGGTTTCAGGGATGGGAAATCCTGTGTCCCAAACCTACTGGAGTTCTATTCCAGGGTGACATCAATAAGACAAGAGAGAGATAGGTGGGTAGATTGAATTTTCTTGGACTGTAAGAAGGCGTTTGACATAGTTCCACACAAGAGATTAGTGCAAAAGCTGGAAGACCAGGCAGGGATAACAGGGAAGGCACTGCAATGGATCAGGGAATACCTGTCGGGAAGACAACAGCGAGTCATGGTACATGGCGAGGTGCCATAGTGGCCGCCTGTGACGAGCGGGGTTTTACAGGGGTCAGTCCTAGGACCGGTGCTGTTTCTGGTATTTGTGAACATGATACTGGAATACCATTGTCTGATCGCACAGCGACCCAATAGACTCACTTTATTTAGTTCCGATCAGTTTCTCTGATTTCTAAGGGATCCCTAGAGGAGGACCTGTAACTGGATGGCATAATTTTTTTTTTCCTCCAACTTTTTTGTTATTATTTCGTTTATTACAGGAAAAGTCCTCATGCGATCGGCTTCAAATTTTCAACGCTGATGTACGGAATCTTGGGCAAGATTTTAGGAATAGCTAGCAAGTCCAGGTGACCTATAACCAAAGTTGTTTAAAATTCTAAATCCCTGTGCGACATAGCTTCAAACATTTAAAAAAAATGTCTACTATTTCTATGACGGCGGAAAATGAAATTCAAGTTTGTGGATGTATACTTCCCATCTTCATGTGTAAATTAGTGTGAAATTTTTATTCCCGTTTAATAACATTAAAAATAGTTAAGACTATATTGAATGGCTTTAATATTTGACGGTGATGATGCATCTTACGGCCAGGATAGTACTAATTAAGTTCAATTACTGTGCAGGCAAATTTGTCGAAGAATTAAATTAGCTTACTAGATTTTGAATTATACTGGAATTCGTTATAAAACTGGGAAATACTTCGTCTTATCCACTTCAAAATATTAACGCTGATGCATTCCATAAGAAAAAGACTCCCTTTACATTTAAACATTTTAGGTGCAAATTTAAAATGTTTATGAGGTATGGGAGACTGATTATGCAGCACGGAGATACATTTTATTGGACCAGGCAACGACCAAAATGCGTCTATTTAAAGGTAAGTTTACTAAACCTGACAAAAAGTCGTGGGTGACTATGGCAAATGAGGGTTCTGGTGGGCCTAAATTGCAAAGGCCTATGAAGAATGTTGGGGTGCCCCAGGTGGGGAATCGAGAGTGAGTACCAAAGGGGTGAGAGTGTCTAAGGGGAAGCCCTCTATGTCATTTTTAGGTGTTTAACTGTAAATGTTAATGGTCTGAGTACCATGAGGAAGAGAGATTGGTTAGGCAGGGTTTTGTGTAGACATCAGGTTTACGTGGCTTGTGTGCAGGAGCACAATTTTAAGATGGGGAGTGAGTTGGCAATAGCGGGGTATGTAGTGTACGTTGGCTACACTCATAGGTTGTAAGGGGAAGCCGCTGTTTTGATACGGGAAACCAGCCTATTTGTTGTGAGTTATTGGGAGGTGGGTGGGGATGGCAGGATAGTTTGAGTGGAGGGCTTATGGGGCAGGGAACATGTAGCTTTTATAAGTGTATATGGGCCAGCAGAGGGTGATGGGGGAATCAAGAGTAGGTTTGTGAGGAATGAGTTAGTGTACCACCTGCGGTTGATGCCGGTGGTGTCGATCGTGAGTGGAGATTGGAATTGTGTGATACATAGGAGTCATGTTGAGCCACTTGGGGCGGGGCATGTTGTAGGGGCATTGGGGGATCTTTCTATGGAGTGGGGTTGCGTGATGTAAAGGGGAGAGAAGGTGAAAATACTTTTGTGAGAAGAGGGTATGCTGCGAGGTTGGATAGGATATACGTGAATCAAGCTGTTGAGGTGATGCGATTTGAAACATTGAACATGGCATTCTCGGATCATTGTAGAGTATTAGTGAATTTGGCGTGGGGGGGGGGGGTACCCAAACGATACGGAGGGTATTGGAAACTGAATGTGGGTTTGCTTAAAGGGGGGGAGGGAGGCTTTTGCAGAGTTGTGGGGTAATTTGTTGAGGTGGGGGAGACGTGATTATGGAATTTTAAGTTAGGTGTGGTAGGAAGAAAAGTAGGTTATCATATGGTTTGCAGAGGTATCTGGAGAGGCAATTAAGGGAATGTTATGAAGGGGTTTGGGAGAATTATCCATTGCATGTCATCAAAATTTTGAAGGAGTAAATCAAGGACATACAGAATCAGCATTTTGATGGGGGAGGATTGGAGAAGGTCTTATGGGGAGATCGGCTGTCTGCGTGTGTCTTACGAGTCTTATGAGGAGGCTTTACAAGTAATGGGGGGTGGGATACACTGTGAGCTGGATGATGAGGATAGACGGGAGCTAGGAGGGTTGATAACAGAAGAGGAAATATGGAGGGCTGTGATGGGGATGAGCTTTACATAGAAAATTGGGATGTGTTAAAATGGTTCTTGGTTGAGTTGTTTAAAGAAATGAAGAATAAGAAGGTATTAGGTGATATGCAGCAAACGGGTGTTGTTGTGCTGGTGTCTAAGAGGGAACCGTGAGTGTCAATTTGAAATTATAGAGTAATCACCCTTATGTGTTGTGATTATAAGATCTATGGGAAAATATTGGGAAATCGCCTGAAGAGTGTGGTTGGCTGGGTAATTGATGAGGGACAGTTGGGGATTCCTGGTAGATCCATATATGAGGGGCACGGGCGTATAAGGGAGTTCATCGATCGGTATAGGGAGTTAAGAGGATGGCGCAGTTTTAGCATTAGATTGGAAGGCCGCGTATGATAGTGTTCACCGTGAGGCGTTGTGGAGGTTTATGAGGTGGCAGCATTTTGGGGCCAAAGTGGTGTTGTGGGCAAAGGCATTATATGAGGGAGTGCATGTGCCTGTGCAAGTGAATGGGTTTTAGGAGGCTACATTGCAATGGCTAGGGGTCTGAGACAGGGATGCCTGATGTCTAAGTTGTTGTTTGCTTGCATTCAAGATCCCCTTTATAGGGCGATAAGATGTCTTGAGGGAGGTGTGTCGGTAGGTAGGGTAAGGGGAGTGGGTATCTTGGGATATGTGGATGATATCACGGTTTTAGTCAGGAATAGGAGGGATTTAAGGGAGGTGGGGAGGGTGGTGGGTTTTTTTGGAGAAGCAACAGGTATGAAGATTAATGAGGAGATATAGTTGTATATGGATGTGGGAAGGAGAGTGGGGGTGGGAGTAGTGGCGGTAGGGAAAGTCGTGGATAGGTTGAGGATTTGCGGAGTGGTATACATGAGGAATAGTAGGGAGGCGTGAGTGGTGAATTCGAAGAGGGTAATGGATGGAGCTTTAAGCCGAATGATGAGTTTAAGATCAGTGAATTTAACCTTATATCAGAGGGTAATTGTGGTAAATACATTGATCTATAGTAAACTGTGGCACGTGGGGTCCGTATATCCTATGGTGGGTTGTGATGTGCTTAGGTTATTGGGGAGAATATTTAGGTTTACATGGGGTTCAGGCTGTGCGTGCTAAGTAGGGGGGTGCTCTCGCTCCAGGGGAGCGACTGGGGAGGGCTGGGGCTTATTTCTTTGGATAGATGGTTAAAGAGCGTGTATGTGAAGAGGTGTTCAATGAGGGAAAGAGGGAAGGGTGAGGGTTGGTTGAGGAGGATTCATGAGGATTTAGGTAGATGGTGGAGGGGTAAGGAGTTAAAGGATTGAGAGGCAATGTTGCGATCTATGTTAGTGATTCGGGAACCGGGGAAGGCGAGGCTTGGGGTGTTGGATAGAGCGGTCATGGAACGGGTGGTGACGGTGGTAGAGAGTGTATACCCTATGTATGCTTGGGGAGAAGTGTGGGGCCTGTTGAGGGAAACGAAGGTTTATCCAAGGGTGCGGAAAGTAGTTTTTAAGTTCCTGCATGGAATTCTTCCAATCTGGGCGGTGTTGTATACTAGGGGAATACACACACAACCCGCACATATAAAAGGGAGGAGCTTACGACGACGTTTCGGCCCGACTTGGACCATTTACGAAGGGAGTGGTTGTGAGTTGTGTGGGGAGGAAGCGACTACTTATCATGTAGTGTATTTTTGTGAAAGGTTGGGGTTAGTGAAGGAGTGGTTTAGTAAGGTGTTAGGATCGCTGGGGGGTCATTTCGGTGCTGAGAGCTTTAAGTTTGGATGTAGGGGGGATGGATAAGCGGATTCAATGGGCGGTAGTATACTTGGTCACTGATTTCATTTATTATTCATGGGCAATGAGACTGACGGGGACTGACGAGTGCATTAAGGTCCTTACTGTGGAGTTTTATAGGACCAAATGCCGTACTAAAGAGATCATGGGAAGGAAATGAGAGGTGGACCTACCGGAGAGTTATAGGAAGAGTTATAGGGGGAGGGTATTCTTAAGGTATAATGGTATGAGTAGTATGGGTTGGATGTTTCAGAAGTTAGAAAGCAATCGTGTGTGGTTGCAGTGAGGCATGAATAGAAGGAATGATATGATATATTGGACATGATCTAAGGTGCTTCTACCCTAGAGAGGCTTTCGTAGTTTGGTAGGATGTTGTGGCTTATGTGTGTAATGGGGAGGATGTGGGAACATAAGAGACCCAGTATGGTCAAATAATGATGCACAATGATAACTTATGTCTCTCGGATAGGCAATGGAATTTATGTGAGAATCATCATATTACTCTAGAAGACCAATATGTGTCTTGTACATGTTCTGCTAGTGTTTGGTTTGATTAAGAACTGCGTTAAGCAGGAGATAAGTGCATGTGCTAAGATATATCACAAATAAATGTATATTGATGTAAGACCGATATAATGTATGACTTGTTTTAAATACAATATGAAAGAAAAAAACTTCTTATACTGTTATATTTAGGGCTGCATGGCAGTTCACGTTACTTCTGTTGCATTTCTAATATTATTTGTTAGGGTAGGATATACCTTTCGTATATAGCACTTATTTAGCCTTGAATGTACAGGGATTATGTTTTATTAATGGAAGGCAAGATAATGTGCATGTCCTTGTAATCTATAATTGGTGTTTTGGTCAATTGTTGTGTGCTTGTGTGTATTTCGGGTGCTCAAAAAAATAAAAAATTACCATATATTATTGTTTTGGTTGTTAAGGTAGGTGACAGCAGACACACGTATCTGTGTTTGTGTGTGGGGGATGGGGGGGGGTCTCGAAGTGTGCGCTGTATCGTGTTAGTTACAGCAATATGAACACCATTGATTTTGTAGCATAGGATATTTAAAGGTTAGGTTGGGGATTGTGAATGGACTGGAGTTGTACCAGTAGAGATTTTGTTCCATGTAACAATACGCGTCCACCTAAATATGTATATGTATTTTGTGTATAATTATAAATGAACAATGCACCGTTATCTTAATAATGATGTATTATTAACTATTATCTAGTAGTGGTGTGTTTAGGTATTACTGGTATATGTAGTGTCAGATGTTGCCTGGGTTATATACACACAACCCGCACATATAAAAAAGAGAGGAGCTTACGACGACGTTTCGGTCCGACTTGGACCATTTACAAAGTCACACTAACACAAAGGACAGGTGGAAGGGGTATTTATAGGCAGGCAGACAGGGGAGGGCACAAGAAAGTGGTGGAGGGGTAATGGAGGTAGTAGTGGTAGTGGTAGTAGTAGTGGAGTCAGTCATATTCTAGGAAAGGAGCACTGCAATGAAGCTGGCGGCCCACATAGGGTAAGAACAAGAACACAGAGGGGGAAAAAATGAAAATTAAATAAAGTACAAATACAAGGCAAAAGAAAAGAAAGAAAACCCAGAGGAGAAAGGGGAAGAAATAGAAGGGGAAGGAATCAGGTTAAGTCATGGGTGTTCTGAAGTTTGGAGCATTTAACAATGTAATGGGAGAGGAAAATATCTAGAGACAAAGCCAGGGCTAAGATTCATACAGGGAAAGTTGTGTATAAGGGAGGATTCAACCAGGCGGCGACTATGAAAGTTAGACGTAGGGTAGACAGTTTTAGCAGAAGACCAATCAATAGGATGACTGTGATCTCTGACATGACAGAAAAGAGCATTATTAGTGTCGGCAAGCCTAACACTATTTTTGTGCTCCCTAAGTCTGTTAGAAAGAGATCGGCCAGTTTCTCCGAAGTACTGAAGAGGACAGGAGGAGCAAGAAATAGAGTATACACAAGGAGAATCTATAGGCGAAAGGTAAGTTTGATGTCTAAGAGAGACCAGAGATGTAGGGAAGGCAGAGGACAGGAGAGTTCCCAGGAGTAGAGGGTTTAGGAAAGAAGAAAGTCCGTTTGGTCCAAATGGTCTAAGTCGGACCGAAACGTCGTCGTAAGCTCCTCTCTTTTTTATATGTGCGGGTTGTGTGTGTATTGTTCCAGTCACGGTATTGTGCCTTTTTTGTTATTTGTTGCCTGGGTTGTTTATTGTTTATATATTGTGTTACTGATGTTATCCATGATAAGTTCATTATACTATGTTTATTTTGGGACAATTTTCTCTGATGGTTAGTTGGTTAAGGATGTTTAAAAACCTATCGATGAGGCATATAGCTTCATCGCCACCAGACAAAAATACTTTATTCCCTAAAATATGGATTAATGTAAACTCTGGCCATATATATACATTGAAAGTCATTCTTTACCTGTTGTATATAATATCCTGTGTGATGGTCTCTTTTATATAGTGCAACACATTTAAAAAATACACATACAAGTAATTAAAATTTGTTAAATTAAATTCGCCTGAAATTCAGCAAGCAATGAGACCTTTGCATAGAAAATTAGGTCTATATCTATTCTTTTACTGTAAGTTTTCAATTGTGAAAAATATAAAATATCGAACTAAATTTTTCCTAACTTTATTTACTGGGAAAACATAATAAAAATTCAATGAAATTTTGGGAAACTTCATCAAGATTATAACAAAGTAAAGAGTGTCTAAAATTCTTCGCAACATTATTATTACATTTTTGAAAAGCTCTCAACCAGTATAGGTCATTACATTTAGTACAGGATATAGGAGAGTAGATCCAGTTCCTTGTATGAAGAGCTTTTCACCTTCATTATGGGTTTTCAAAAATTTCATCAGTTTTTCCATTTAACAATATATTGTAAAATTTATTTAGCATTTTGAAAATATGAAATAATATAATAATATTAATAACAAAATTCTTATTATTATTACTGCTACTACTACTACTACTAATAGTAGTAGTACGTCTACTAGTTCTACTACTACTACTAATAGTAGTACTAGTTCTACTACTACTACTACTATTTTCTTGTTATGTGTTATTTGTTCCAGGGATTATATACCCCACGGCACATTCTCATAATCTGAAAAGTAATTATTGCCTAGGAATTATTATCTAGCATACAGAAAAAATAATTGATTTTTTTTTCAACAAAATTAGATAAAATTTAGATCATACTTTTCAAAAAGCCCTTAATTATGCATATTATTTCGGAAAGACAAAAAAAGATCTTAGTACTACAGTGGAACCTCAGGTCACGAACGCTTCCGAACACGAGCAAATCGGTTCACGACCAAAAAATTTGCCGAATTTTTGCATCTGGTCACGAACACATAATCGGGTGCCGAACAAACACAGTCGCGCCAATTTTCACATTCCGCGAAATTTGATAACGTCATCTCCCATTTCCGTAACGTTTTGATGCAAAGGAAAAGAAAAGTCACATTAGATTGGTTTATGGTGAAGTTTGGTCCACCAGCTTAACGAGAGACAACCCGTGAAGGAAAACGTCCCACCACCGCGGAGGTGGACTCTCCCTCACAACAGTAACCTCCTCCCAACTTATCTTCCGCCTCACTTCCTTCACGCCAGAAGTCCACTCACGCAAGGTAAGTTTTCTTGGTTGTCTATGGTGTGTTTTTTTCTCTGTTATTTAAGTTTTTTTCTCTGTTAAACTGTGCATTATTTTGTATAATTAAGGATTTTTTAAACTTTGATTATTTTTTCTGTGCTTAAAACTCTTAAAAAAAACTGTTTACTGTGAACAGTCCATAGAGGTCTAGAACGGATTCGTGCAATGTTAGTTTTCTCTGTTGTTCAAGGTTTTCTCAGTGTTATTCAAGGTTTATACATTTATACAAGATTTATACATTCTATGGTATAATTAACTATTTTTGTGCATAAAAAATAAAAAAATAAAACAATATTTACATACAGTTCGTAGGGGTCTGGAACGGATTAATCGTATTTAAATAAAATCCAAAGGGAAAATTAGGTTCGGGTCACGACCAAATCGGGTAGCGACTAGAGTTTTGGAATGAATTATGGTCGTGACCCGAGGTTCCACTGTACTTGACATTTATACAGTCGAATTGGTGAAGTGAAATCATTTGAGTGTTAAATTTAATATAATCCAGATGTCTGAGGATAAGATTATTAAAAGCAATCATAATTTTTAGAAGAAAATTGAGTAATTACAATGGCCCCCTAAATGATTGTTGTTACGCAAAATACTTTTGCGACTAAATTCCAATTGCAAATTATATACAGCGAAAAATATATAGAAGATCATCTATAAAATCTAAATACAGGACATGAGTGACACTTACCCCACGAGCCTGGAGCTTCGATGTCTGCTCCTCCGTCGAGAAGTTCATTTATAACCGACAAGTGACCCCAGAGAGCAGCCCTGTGTAGAGGTCGCCATAGATATGATGATTTGGCCTCAGTGTTTGCTCCAGACCTGATGAGCATCTTAACCACTTCTGCCTTACCATGGTAGCTGGCACAATGCAGTGGACGATATTCTGTAAGTTACATTATTTCTATTATTATTATTATTATTATTATTATTATTATTATTATTATTATTATTATTATTATTATTATTATTATTATTATATTATTATTAACACTCATGAAGAAGAGTTAAACTGGTAAGGGTTATACAGAACCCGAGAAATAGCAGGATATTATATTGTCGTATCTGGTTTAATATTATTAATATTAATCCAGCGCTGAACCTGTTATGGTATAAATTTCCTAAGGAACTGGAGGTTACAAGATTTGATCAAAAGAAGGAGAGAGTAGCTTCTATTTCTTGGACCTAGAGCACTTCACGTGGATCAAGGCGCACTTCCATAAGTGGTCAAGTTACTGGGTACTCAATAGTAAACGAAAATTACAAACATTAAATCAATAATGTAACATAACTGAAAATTTTCATTGGACACTTTTAGTTAATTATTAAACTAATTACAGAGTTTACCACCATTATTAAGCATTTATCAGATTGTGGGAATTTCATAATAACATGGGAATTTTACGTTACGATAATTGCGCTGTATTAAATGCATAATTGAGCACACCAGAGTTTGTTGATTAATATGCAAATTGCACGAGTATAGCATTCATAAACTTGAGTATTTTAACACGAGTGTCAGTGTTTGGTCTATAATTTACATAGATTATATTATTCATGAATCAGAGCATTTATTATACGATGTCTGTCAATGTTAGATTATTTATACACAATATATATCATTCATGAGAGTAGTATTATTATTGTTTTATCATTAATATGCAGAGTACATAACATTCATGACCAGGAGCAAAGGTCACACATAACATTCATGACCAGGAGCAAAGTTCACACATAACATTCATGACCAGGAGCAAAGGTCACACATAACATTCATGACCAGGAGCAAAGGTCATAAATAACATTCATGACCAGGAGCAAAGGTCACACATAACATTCATGACCAGGAGCAAAGGTCACACATAACATTCATGACCAGGAGCAAAGGTGACAACAATGTTGATCGTCAGCTACCACATAGGATCGCAGTAGAGTGCGATATGTCTGTTAGTGTTTGATAGTTCATGTAAACAATATAGTACATTGGTTAAGTACTAGATTATTACAGTTGTATGGTAACTAACCCTCATTGTCTGTAGCCTCAATATCAGCACCCTCCTGCAGTAGTAGTTTAACGAGGTTCTCCCGTCCATACCGACACGCCAGGTGCAGCGGTCTCTCTCCTGGGCACCGCACATGCAACATGCAACAAAAATGTAAAATGATTAAAGAGAGAATAGTACATATACATATAATGGCATATTGTTCACAGTTATGACATCAACGAAAATTTGCCGAATAAAATTTTGCTGAAGTGATGTTTTATTGTGTGTAGATCTTATAAAATCATAATTCAGCTGCTAAGGATCTGTTTAGAACCTGACAAAATCATCACAGATAGAACTCGAAAATTGGCAACTATTAGCATTGGTGATCAAGCAAATGAAAACCTTTTAGATATAATTAAGAACCCGCAATAATGGATTCAAATTAGATAAGTTTAGATTTAGAAGGTACATAAGAAAGTACTGGTTTGGTAATAGCTTAGTTGATGAGTGGAACAGTCTGCCTAGTAGGGTTATCGAAGCTAAAACCTTGGGTAGTTTCCATTTTTTTTTATTTTATTTAAAAACATACATGTACAAATGCAGTAAACCATGACTATCCGAAGCCATGAAAAGGATCAAAATAATATAACAAATTCTGCACAAACCAAGATATTATCTACCGAGCTGTATTCTGTTACAGGTGACACATACAACCGAACACCATCTAATAAAAAAACAAACAAAACATCAATGTCAAAAAAACAAAGGTACTGCACTTCACCCGAAATACATCATGTGAGACCTCCCCCCCCCACTTCCAGAATGCAGCACATACAACACCCATCACATTGTTTACAAATAAAAACCTAAAAAAATTATTTCGATACCCTACGTAAACCAATGTATATTAATCCAAAATAACAATATAATCAATGCCTATCAACTATAGACATACCACTCACATGAAGTAGACTAAATTATTTACAAAGAATAGTATCTGTCTACCACAAAAAAAAACCGTTGTCCCAATAAAAAAATTATCCATGTTAAAATATGACATAATAAAATTGAAAATAGCTTTCACAATCATATGCATATATATTGCTTCTAGGATATTATGCAGAATTTAATAAACCCATGACTGCATATCAAGAACAATTCATGTATATGCACTACAAATCATACAAAATATTCATTAACATCAATAATGTACTAACAGGTACGTCAGCCTAAAGTATCCTATTCATCCTGACACTATAAGCACAAAATACCCCCATTAAGATATATAACTGTTTCACACTACAATAGAAACACACACCTATATATGTACATTGTACACTGATCCCCTAAATAAAATCACCTTTCCTCAGAACACAAGGAATATATACTCTTGAATTATAATACATTATAATACAGGTTAGTGTCCCTAAATAAACATGGTTATAAGCTAAACCCTTTACAGTAAAAGTACCAACATATATACCACATAACCAAGGAATTCTCTATGTACACATTAAAAATGCACATTATGTCCAAATATGTTTCATCCTAATAACTTTCTTTCAAACCTAAGGAAAGTCCCCTCATCTCCCAATTAATACTCATTAGTCCCTCCAGCTTCATACAAGATACAACTGTCATAAGTCCTCCCTACACATCTCTCATACCTCCCCACCCTGTGAGTCACCCATCACCCTCCAAAGAAAAGTCGTCTTCAGTAACCCCCTCCCCAATCACCTTAAACCCCCCTCATTCACACATCTAAACTAACATATCATACCACCAAAAACATGTATACCCCCCCCCGGAGACAAACCCCTTTACACAAGTGACCCATCAACCCCCTAACAAACTTAATGCCCGCAATGCTGAAAAATCCCACAACCCAAATTTTACATAATACTCCCCCAAACAATAATCTAACATTTCCCAGAAATTCACAAAAGTACACTGCATGCAAAGCAGTCTCCTCTACCCCACATCTACCACAACCCGGCAAAGCTACTAACCCCATCTGAAACAGAAGGGCCCTCGACACTACAACCCCATGTAGAAAACAATACTCCCTTACCCATGAACATAACCTCAAATTTCGGAACCCCTCCCATGTCTCCCTCCAATTGTACATCGGATACACTGTTTTCCCCTCCACTACTCCCCCCCATTCCTAACCTCCCCAAGATGCACGCTGTCAACCCGTGAGGTTCCTTTACAGTCAAGAGGTACCTCAACAAATCAAAACACTCACTCAGTTTCTTTCCCTTCCACCACCTACATAAATCACACATCACCCTGCCCACAGTTTTCCCCCTAACCCCACCAAACCTTACATAACAATGCTTCACATACATACACTTCAACCTGTGTTCTATTGAGATAAGCCCCAAACCCCCCTCCCTCACCCGTTTGCTCACCAAGTCCTTTCTCAGCCACGCCTTCCCATATGCCCACATATACCTCATAACTTTCAACTCCAAACTCTTCAAATCCTCCTGAAACAACGGGTAAATAGCTGCCACATGCCACAATCTACTATATATCATGGCATTTATTACGATTACCCGCTATTGCAAGGTAAACTCCCCCGGCCTCCAACCCCCCATCCTATGAATCGCTCCCCCAACTATCTCAGAAGAGTTCTCACATCTTGCTTTCTCAGAATCATTCATATAAACCACCCTGCAAATTTTCAACCGTTCCACAATCGGCCAACCATACCTTAACCCCAACCCTCCCCCCACCCATGTACCCACCTCTAACACTTTAGATTTAGCCCCGTTTACTTGCATTCCTGTGGCCTTTCCAAAAACTCTAATAACACTACTGGCATTCCTCATACCCTCTTCCCCTCTTACTAGGACCTTCATATTGTCTATGTATCCTACTATGCCATTTCCTGCCCACTTCCCTCTCGCTTTTCCCAAACACCTACTTCTATCAAACTATAAAAGGGATTTTGCTGCAGACCTCTTCCCATGCTCACCTCCCTTCCCACATGCTCATTCACTTGTACACACACTTTCGCTTCCCTATATAAAGTCTCCACCCATCCCACTACTTCCTCTCTAAAGCCCTGCCTTCTCATAATCTCATACAAAAGCTCCCTGTCAACACTATCATACGCAGCCTTCCAATCTAGAGACAGAATCCCACCACCCTGCCTTCCCTCGATAAAATCCCTAATCATCCCGTGACCCAAGGCCATACTACGACCTGGTATCCCATACTGCCCCTTCACAATCACATGACCAATTACACGTTTTAATCTATTCCCTAGCACTTTCGCGAAAATTTTATAATTGGCACACATCAATGCCAATGGCCTATAATCCCTAATAGTAGTCCCATCTTTCCTCATTTTAAAAAGGACCACCACACCTGTCCTTTGTGCCTCCCCCATACATCCACCAACCTTTATCTCATTTAACAATTTTACCAAACACTTTTATAATCCCACAATTCTCCATATAAAAATCATTGGGTATACTATCTATCCCAGGCGATTTTCTGTGACTCATACCATTCACCGCCATCCACACTTCACTTATCACCCCTTTCATGCTCTCCCTATGCTGGTTCCCCAACACCTCCATCATACCCTCATTAAAAATGTCCCCCTCCCTTCCCCCACTCTCCACCATTCTCATGTAATGTGCAAACCATTTATCCAGATAATAACTCACCGCTTCTGTCGTCTTCAACTTCTGACCTTTTACGTACCTGTCCATGTCCTCACACACCTCCATCCCCATCACAATCATTCCCAACCTCCTCTTACGAAAATTCCTTAATACAAATGCAGAAGGCCTGTCCCCCCATAGCACATCCTCCAAACCACCTTTTAATCGAACCACATCAAATCTCTCATTCTGGATGTCTTTCAAATGCTCCTTTAATCCCACTATCTCACCCACTGAGTACGAGACCCCCTCCTTCATAATACCTACTCAACTGCCCCTCAAAATATTTTTGTAATCCATTGATTAACCTCCCTCCCTCTTTTTGTATAAAAAGTTCGTATATCTGGTTTCGCTACCCTTTCCCATCACCCCATGACATCCTCCTGAACCCTCCCCTTCTCCCATACCCCTTCCCACCACTCTGCAAAACCCATTCTGTTCTCTTCCCCATTTAATAAACTTACATTTAGCTTCCAAAAGCCCCTGAACCACCAAACCATGCTTTCCCAACCCAAATCAACCAGCACACACGGATGATCTGAAAACCCCACATCAATAGTTTGTACCCTTCCCACAACCACACTCCTCGTCACATAAATCCTGTCTAACCTCGCTGCATACCCCTACGTATATCACAGAGTCACTTATATGCTCAGAACTACTAAATGCCTCAAATGATGTAGTTGAAGTTTTAGCAGTAAAGATCGAGAATCAAAACCTGGTCATCGTGGTTGTATACAAGCCTCCGGATGCAACGTCCCAACAATTCCAGGAATAGCTTCTGAAAATTGACCATTGTCTGGAAAACCTTCCAGCTCCTGTCCCCAACATCTTGCTCCTGGGGGACTTCAACCTAAGGCACCTAAAATGGAGGAATATTGCCAATAATGTGGTAGCAGAGATAACACCAGGAGGCAGCTCAGATGAAAACTCGCACACACACGAGCTTTTAAATCTCTGCACCAAATTCACCTTAAACCAGCAAATAATAGAGTCTACAAGATTGGAGAATACACTGGACCTCATCTTCACTAACAATGATGATCTGATACGAAATGTCATCATATCAAAAACGATATATTCAGATCACAACATAATAGAGGTCCAGACATGCATGAGGGGGCCCCCAGATCGACAAAATGTGATCAGTCGCGAGGGAGCCTTCTCCAATTTCAACTTCAATAACAAAAACATAAGGTGGGACCAAGTAAACCAAGTCCTAAATGATATAAACTGGGAAGATAGCCTAAGCATCACGGATCCTAACCTATGTCTAGAACAAATTAACTCTGTGGCACTTGAGGTTTGCTCAAGGAAAATTCCCTTAAGGAAAAGGAGGATAAGATGTAAACTAGAAAGAGAGAGGCGCTCCCTATACAGGCGAAGGCAAAGAATAACAGAGCGGCTACAAGAGGCCAATATATCTGAAATACGTAGGGAGGCACTGGTCAGAGAAATAGCAAACATTGAATTAAAACTAAAGGAATCTTACAGGAATCAAGAAACGCGGGAAGAACTAAAAGCCATAAATGAAATTGAAAGAAACCCAAAGTATTCCTTTTCTTATGCCAAAACAAAGTCGAGAACAACATCCAGTATTGGGCCCCTACTAAAACGAGATGGGTCTTACACAGATGACAGCAAGGAAATGAGTGAGTTACTAAAGTCCCAGTATGACTCAGTTTTTAGTGAGCCGCTAACCAGACTAAAAGTTGAAGACCTAAATGATTTTTTTATGAGAGTGCCACAGAACCTGGTAGACGCAAGCCTATCTGACATTACCCTGACGCCACATGACTTTGAAAAGGCGATAAATGACATGCCCATGCACTCCGCTCCAGGCCCCGACTCATGGAACTCAGTGTTCATCAAGAACTGCAAGAAACCCCTATCACGTGCTTTTAACATCCTATGGAGAGGGAGCATGGACACTGGGGTCGTCCCGCAGTTACTAAAAACAACAGACATAGCCCCACTCCACAAAGGCGGTACTAAAGCAATAGCAAAGAACTACAGACCAATAGCGCTAACGTCCCATATCATAAAAATCTTTGAAAGGGTTCTAAGAAGCAAGATCGCCACTCATCTAGATAACCATCAATTACACAACCCAGGGCAGCATGGGTTTAGAGCAGGTCGCTCCTGTTTGTCCCAACTACTGGACCACTATGACAAGGTCCTGGATGCTCTAGAGGACAAACATAATGCAGATGTTATATACACAGACTTTGCAAAAGCCTTTGACAAGTGTGACCATGGTGTGATAGCACACAAAATGCGTGATAAAGGAATAACAGGAAAAGTTGGTAGATGTATCTATAATTTCCTAACAAGTAGAACACAAAGAGTAGTAGTCAACAGAGAAAAGTCTGAGGCAGCTAATGTGAAAAGCTCTGTTCCACAAGGCACAGTACTCGCTCCCATCCTGTTCCTCTTCCTCATATCGGACATAGACAGGGATATAAGCCACAGTGCCGTGTCTTCCTTTGCAGATGACACCCGAATCTGTATGACAGTGTCCACCGTTGAAGACACTGCAAGACTCCAAGCAGACATAAACCAAATCTTTAAATGGGCTGCAGAAAACAATATGAAGTTCAATGATGAGAAATTTCAATTACTCAGATACGGAAAACGTGAGGAAATTAAAATCTCATCGGAGTACAAAACTAATTCCAACCACACAATAGAGCGAAAAACTAATGTCAAAGACCTGGGAGTGATCATGTCAGAGAATATCACCTTCAAGTACCATAACACCGTAGCAATCGCATCTGCTAGAAAAATGACAGGATGGATAATGAGAACCTTCAAAACCAGGGATGCAAAGCCCATGTTGACACTATACAAATCGCTTGTTCTATATAGGCTGGAATATTGCTGCACACTAACTGCACCTTTCAAGGCAGGTGAAATTGCTGACCTTGAAAATGTGCAGAGAACCTTCACGGCACGCATAACTGCGATAAACCACCTCAATTACTGGGAACGCTTGAAGTTTCTAAACCTGTACTCCCTAGAACGCAGGCGGGAGAGATACATTGTTATATACACGTGGAAAATTCTCGAGGGATTAGTACCAAACTTGCACACGAAAATCACTCCCTACGATGTAACATCCCCCCAATGAAAAGCAGGGGTGCCACTAGCACATTGAGGGACAACACAATAAGTGTCAGGGGCCCAAGATTGTTCAACTGCCTCCCAGCATACATAAGGGGGATTACCAACAAACCCCTGGCTGTCTTCAAGCAGACACTGGACAGGCACCTAAAGTCGGTACCTGACCAGCTAGGCTGTGGTTCGTATGTTGGACTGCGTGCGGCCAGCAGTAACAGCCTGGTTGATCAGGCTCTGGTCCAACATGAGGCCTGGTCACAGACCGGGCCGCAGGGGCGTTGACCCCTGGAATTCTCTCCAGGTAAACTCCAGGTAACCCTTCTATTATTTACCACCAGCATGTATACACCTACAAAACACACCCTTACCCTCCACACCACATCGACCCTCACTATATGCCCTCCCCCACCCTCTTTCCCTGATTTCAAGCTAAATGGGCTTGTCTCTTTAATGACTACTGCAACCCCACCCTTTAGTCTGATAGAACTACCCGCATAGACATCATACCCTTTCAACCTCAAATCCCTTCCATACTTGAAATTATGCTCCTGAAGATAAACTACGTCCACATCATACCTTCTCAATGTCGCTTCCACCCACTTTTGTTTAACTTCTGTCACTAACCCATTCACATTAAAAGTTAGACTCCTGAATACAAATGAGGGGGCTTTCCTTTAGACCTTTGAGGCACCGGCACGACTCCTTTACCCGAACCCATCCCTCTGCCATTACACTTCCCACCCTGGGCTCCCTCAAGTTCTTTCACACCACCCTTTCCCCATCGTGCCACCCCCACTCAGGCCTTTTTACAAGATCTCTCTCCCGGTGTCAGGATGTTGTCACTGTCCGACGACCTGACCGACCTTTTCCGAGATTCTCCCACAACAGCAATACTCTCTCCATTCTCGCTCTTGTGAATGTCAGCCTTCACTTCCTTACATACTAACACACCTGTCTTATCCATGTCATCCACTGCTCTTTCCTCCCCAATGACACTCCTTACCACATCCCTTTCACTGCCAACCACTTCCACAGCCTGTGGACTGTCCAACAATCCCACAAGCCTGTCCTGTAAAGGGACATCCAAACTTAAATCTATACGGTCCTCCTGGACCCCCTCTTCAGTCTTCCCTTTTTCTTGCGTCACGTCAGACATAGTGCAACCCACCACCTCCTCCCTCTCCATTATTTCACTCTATTTCCCCGATGTTTCATGGCCCTTCTCCCGCTCCACTTCACTGTTTCCCCTGGCCACTTCATGTTCCACATGCACGTCCTTTTGCCTTTGCGTCTGCTGCCTCTCACACACAGCTGCCACATGCTCAAAAGAGCCACAGAGGCGACAGGTTCTCCACTGTCCCACGTACGTCACATAGACTTGTGTGCGAAAATCTTCCATGAAGTACAATGGGATTGCCTGTCGCAGCATTATTTTCAGGGAATAGGACCCCTCTTGCAGGCCCACATATGGCCCCTCCATCCAACAGCCCACTGACACAGAATGCACCACCTCATAGTCCTTGAAGACGCTGCTGATGTCAACATCATCAGCCTCAAAAGGCACATTCCTGACACGTACCCAGGTGTAATACCTGGATAAGTCTTTTAACTTCACCTCCAAGCTGGAGTTCACCTTCATCACCGTATCTTGATATTTGTCTACGATCCTGTCGTAAACACCCGCTGATGCCATCTTCACGAAAATTTGTCTATCCCAATGCTGTACATATCACAGAGGATACCAGGAAGCAGAGTCGTCGCAGTTGAAGGATACACAGCCCCACGGATTACCTCTATACAAATGGTGTTCACTCTTCTTCTATTCCTGGTCGTCATGTAGTTGAAAATGAAAGACTCCCAGAACCACCACCAGGTGTCAGGCTGCAGACACCCGACCAGTGCGGGAGCTGCCAGCAGAATATGCCTCTTTAATGATCCTTCCACAGGTAGTTTCAAATTTAAGTTGGATAAATACATGAGTGAGAGGGGTTGGATTTGAGTGGGACTTGCATGAGAGTAAATAGAATTATCAAAACTTGTTGCTTGGGTGTCGTTTATTCTGTTAATGGGTTGGATTTGTGAAGGACCTGCCTAGTATGGGTCAACAGGCCTACTGCAGTGTTCCTCCTTTCTTATGTTAAATTACTCAAAATTGTTTTTTAACACTCAGGCCGTCTACACCGAGGCAGGATGACTCAATAAAGAAAATACTTTCACAGTCACTCACTCAACCACTCTCTTGCCAGAAAGGCGCTGACATTACAGTTCAGATAACTCCTCAGAGCGCAGTCATTATACTTTTAACCTCCAGGACTCAAGTCCGGCTAATCTTTTTCCCTGAATCCATTAATGTTAGCTTGCTCACACTAGAACGCCAAATCCTAAAAGCCACTTGCCTCCACTGACTCCGATCTAACAGAATCAGATTTATACACTCTCTTAGTCATCTAATTTTTCTCCTTCCTCTCTAAATGTCCGTAAATATAGCTTAATTTTCTCTGAGCACATAAACGTACGCGAGAATCTCAAGATATCCTAAGGTATATGGAAGTTCTTTATCTTTCTACAAGTATACAAAACCAGCTAAATTAACACTGTGGGTAATTTCCATAATTAGATTAGAAATTAGATTTGCCCAATCATTTTTTAATTATTGCTGATACCCACTCCAGATTGTTCAAATAAAGAACAGATCACTGTAGTTGTTCAAAACGTTTAAAGTTCAACACTTACAACTGAAGGAAGATTTAAACTGTTTGATAATTTCAGAAGAAAACTTGAAAATTTAATTATTGCAGAAACACTTGGCAAATCAAGGTTGTGCTTATGTAGATGAATGGTTCAGAGAACCGACAAGTTGATAAATTAGACACATATGCAACACTTGGGTATCTTTATTGAGGAAACGTTTCGCCACACAGTGGCTTCATCAGTCCATACAAAGCAGACTGATGAAGCCACTGTGTGGCGAAACGTTTCCTCATTAAAGATACCCAAGTGTTGCATCTATGTGTCTAATTTATCAGGAACTAATGTGGTTGAAAGTACGAGGAAGTACAAGTACCTGAGCATAACTCGAACTGTGAAAACCATTCTCTATGCCTTTCAGGTGTTGACCACAGAATTTTACAAAGAGGATCTGACTTCGGAACTGTTCAGCAAATGTGTAATTTTTTAGTAGCAGTCCACAAAGGTGAGAAAATCTAAAGCAGCTTAGTAGTAGCTTAGGAACCCTGTTCATATTGATGGTGTTACACCAGTTGTCAGGCATTAGAATCCACTGAGAAAGTTACTGTATAATCTTGTGTAGAACTAAATTGTATTCAGTAGTTCTTGTCAAAATTTGAATGCATTATAATGTGATCTTTTGCGATGAAGCTACTTATAATTATTCCCAGGATATATGTGGGCACGCAATACTTCACTTCATCTTCAGGAAGATAACACTAAATGACCTGTAAATGACATTTAGCAAATTCGTGAACAGTGGAACGCAATCTTCATTGGTCAAATTGGTAGCGTGGAAAACTGGAACTGTAATCATTGACTCTTATCATGTCAGGCATTACGTGTAGCCAATGCAGCTAATCTGTGCTTTTTTTGTGTTTCTTTAATAATCCCACAGTATTTACAATGACGAATTACTTTTAGCAGCTGTACTACTTCAGAGAGAGTACAGAAACAAAATATCAAAAGGAATTACTTCAAGAAATACTTGATCTTGAACCTTCAATTGATTTTCCTTGTCACAATTTTAATGCATATTTTTGTCAAGTTACCAGCGTCTGTAGCTTCAAGTTAACGTGTGTTGAAGTTGGTGAAGAATTATCAGAGGTCTGTTATGGAATATAAACATTTGAATAGGCTCGCTGTGCTGAACACAGCTGTGCTGAACACAGCTGTGCTGAACACAGCTGTGCTGAACACAGCTGTGACATAGCAACAAAGCTAGATGTTACCCATATCATTAGAGCTTTATCAGAGAAAAGAACAAGAGAAGCCTTAATAAATGAATAAAATATAACACTACAGAATATATCATTCTATGGACACAATGTTTAACAAAAACGTAAAGATTATATACATATTACTAAGGTTAATGCGTTTGGCACCGCATTTTTAATACTGACCTTTAATGTGGTCAAGGATCTAAATCAGGATACTTACTTTCTTAAATAGAACCCAGAGAATATCAGTATACAAAGAATGAAGTCTAAGGCTGCCACAGTGAATAGCTCTGTGTCTCAAAAAACGGGACTCACCCCACTATGTTCCTTATTCTTTTATCCGACATTGACAAAAAAAAAAAAAAAAATCATAGCACCGTGACGTCTTTTAGTGGTGAAAGCTGCATCTCTGTGAGACTGACGTTCGTCGAAAACAGAAATCTTCAAGCGGATGTAAATCACGTCTTTCAACGGACCTGAGACATCAATATGATGTTCCATGGCCATGAGTTTCAGATACTCCACTTTGAAAGTGGTGAAAATACAGATTGAGACAGAGTGCGTGACTAACTGGGATTACTCAACAGAACGAAAGTTCCATGCTGAACCTCTTTCCAGACAATTCCTTCATCGTTATCCTACATAGCAACAAACCTACTTGCCCATTCCGAACACGTCTTTCTCAAATCCAATCTATTCTCAGCATTCTTTACCAGACCTCTCATGTCTCTACGCTCCCTATATATTCTCTTCTACTCTCTGCTCAGGCAGATCTGTTTGTGACTTGATAAATCCCACTGTGTGGACGAAATGCATTATATTGTATTAGTGTACATATCCTGAATATTATATGTAATTTTCAAATATTTTTTATACAAGCCTGTAATAAATATTTAAATGTAAACCTTGACTGTCAACGTGAATTAAAACAAATACAGTCCGACATCCTATATTAGTAAAATGTTTTATCATCACACACTACCTCTGACTAGCACAACAGACTCTTGGGTTACCATTGTCTCTCTCACTGGCAGCTTCTATATTGGCTCCAGCCTTCAGGAGAGCCACTGCCATGTCCTCGTGACCATAAGCTGAAGCCTGATGAAGAGGTGTGCGGGTGTTGACACCAGTATCGTCCACTCCCACCCCAGCAGACAGCAAGGGTGACACTAGATGGTGGTGGCCCAGGATGCCTGCCAGTCCCAGCAGTGTGCAGCCCCCTGCTTCGCCCTCGTCCTGCCTCACCAGCACTGATGCAGCATCTTCAATAGCAGACAACTGCAGGAACTTCTCTGCATCACCACTTCGCACACTGTCAATCTGTTGAGAGTTTTATTCAGTACAGTCACTCTTATATTAATAATAATAATAATAATAATAATAATAATAATAATAATAATAATATTATTATTATTATTATTATTATTATTATTATTATTATTATTATTATTATTATTATTATTATATTAATTAGAAGCGCCAAACTCGTAGGGAAGTAATTATTAAGTAAAAGGACACAAATGCAACTAATGTGACATTTTATTGTGGCAACGTTTCGCTCTCCAGGAGCTTGTCAAGCGTTACAAGCGATACATGGACACAGAGGGTATATATATACCTCAAAGTGAGGTGTAATACTAGTGGTGGTAGAAGTAGTAGTGATATAAGTTGAGTAGTAGTAGTAATACAGTAAGGTAGTAATAAGGTATTACTACTACTACTACTACTTATATCACTACTACTTCTACCACCAATAGTATTACACCTCACTTTGAGAGTATATATATACCCTCTGTGTCCATGTATCGCTTGTAACGGCTTGACAAAGCTCCTGCAGAGCGAAACGTTGCCACAATAAAATGCCACATTAGTTGCATTTGTGTCCTTTTACTTAACATATTGTCGGTAATTCTACCAATATTATTACAAGTAATTATTAGTATTTTCATAAGAAAGAAGTAAACCTGCTAAGATAATATATCACACTGGTAATGGAAGATAATCAGCTTTGATCTGAAGAAAGGCAATGATAGCTGCCTCACTCCATTCATCACCATAATGAAGTAACCTTACTCCCCTGAAGTGAAGACAATGATAAATATACATATGACTACAAATATTGATCCTGAGAAAGAAGATATTACAGGCTTAGCTGACATCAATGACATACTACTATATAGAAATCCGCCTCTTTACGCAGATCATTTCTGGCAAATTAGGTCAGTTTTGTCCCAGAATGCGACCCACACCAGTCCACTAACACCCAGGTACCCATTTTACTGATGGGGGAACATAGACAACCGGTGTAGGAAACTTCCAATGCTTCTACCCTCGCCGGGAATTGAACCTGGACACTCACCGTGTGAAGCGAAAGCTTTAGCCACCAGGCTATGGGGTGCCGTATCACTAATCTGCTTACACATTGTGAGGGAAAAGCCGTAATAGGGATTATGGTTGTTCAGACAGCCAGGAACCATTAGCGAGTTATCCCGCACTTTCATCTAGTGGGCTGGGGTAAAACTCCAGTTCCTGGTTGTCTGAGGTGCTTTAATTTCTACTCCTGGTAGTAGTAACCTTACCTGGTGTGGGTTGAAGTTGGGAGAGTCACTTCCCCTCCACTCTTCTCCCGAACAGGTATGGTGATCTACCAGGAGTTTTTCTGTTCGTTGTTCTTTTATTTCCCTGGTTACCAGTAATGAGTTGGCCATTGTGTACCACCCTTTTACTTTCTTAAATGTTACTCACTTAACTTTTGGTAAGTAGTATATTTTTCTTCAACAGCTCTACTGCTGGCCTGGTCCTCCAGGGTAGACGCCAGATAAAAAGGAGCAAGATACCTGTCTATGTGACTTAGCAGGATTTTATTACTCCTCACCTCTACATCGTACCTGCGGTTCTACAACTAAGTAGTAACAGAGTCCAGAAAATTGGATTGATACCATCCGCCCAATACTCCTGCCTAACATCCTACTAGAACCACAACGGCCATACATTTTTTTTCTTACTTAATTTTAATTAAAAATTTAAAAATCATCTTCATTATTAAACCTAGTCATTATTTATTCCATTTTTTTGTTCAGGTGGAAGGCGTTAGTTTATTTTTTTCTTGGTATTTGTTTGACTTCCACTTGTAATTGTATATTATGTATGTGTTATTGCATAAAGCATTTTGTTACCACACTGTAAAATTCTATAAGAGGGTAGTGACATACTAATTCATTCAGTATCTGAGCTGCTCAATCGAAAATTGTTACCTAAAATTGTAATTAAACACCTATCACTGCGCTTTTTTAATACGCAAGGTAATTGCAAATTATTATGATTGCGTTTTATTTTTCAGTCAGGGTGCCACGGTACCCTGGTGTGCCACTGACAGTGCCCAGGGGTGCCGCAAGACTGTTAGTAATTTTTGCCCTAGAATCGTCTTAATTAAAACACCACAATTATTTTTACTAGTAATTCTTATAATTTACTACTACAGAAAAGTTCTTATATTTTTTCAAAGAGATGCTATTAAATGATAAACTATTAAATACGTGATTAATATTAAATCAAAGGGTATTATGATGGCAAAGTAAATTTTAATAAGTCACAGGGTGGCCCGTGGCATGGTGGCAAAGCTCTTGCTCGACAGGGGCGGGAACAAGACAAAGTGGTGGAGGAGTAATAGTGGAAGTAGTAGTGGTAGTAGTAGTGGAGTCAGTCAAATACCAAGAAAGAGGAGCATTGCAAGGGAGCTAGCAGCCCACATAGGGTAGGGGCAAGAACACAGAGGGGGTAAAAGATAATAATGAACCACAAAACAAGGCAAAATAAAAAACACAGAGGAGAAAGAAGAAAGAGGAAAGAGGAAGTGGGAGAAGGGAAAAGAGAATTAGGTTAAGTCACGGGTGTTCTGAAGTTTGGAGAATTTAACAATGTAATGGGAAAGGAAAGCATCAACAGAGACAAAGCCAGGACTCAGATTCATACAGGGAAAGTTGTGAATAAGGGAGGATTCAACCAGACGGCGACTGTAAAAGTTGGACGTAGGGTAGACAGTTTTAGCAGAAGACCAATCAATAGGATGACTGTGATCTCTGACATGACAGAAAAGAGCATTATTAGTGTCGGCAAGCCTAACACTATTTTTGTGCTCCCTAAGTCTGTCAGAATGAGATCGACCAGTTTCTCCAAAGTACTGAAGAGGACAGGAGGAACTAGAAATAGAGTAGACACAAAGAGACTATATAGAGGGAGGAGAGGTATGGACTAGATTAGTGCGAAGAGTGTTAGTCTGGAGGAAAGTAAGTTTGATGTCTAAGGAACGGAGAGAGTTGTTGAGATTAGAGAGACCAGAGATGTAGGGAAGGCAGAGGACAGGAGAGTTCCCAGGAGTAGAGGGTTTAGGAAAGAAGAAAGTCCGTTTGGCACGAGAGAAAGCAGAGTCTATGAAATGGGAAGGGTAGCCAAGACAGGAAAATGAATTATGAAGAGTGGAAATTTCTGCTTCAAGGAACTGAGGATCACAAATGCGGAGAGCATGGAGAAAGTGGGAGATAAGAACACTTTTCTTGACAAAGGAGGCATGATAAGAAAAGTAGTGAATGTACATGCCACTGTGCATAGGCTTGCGGTACAAGGAAAAGGCAGAACCTGTAACTGAGCGGTGGACATGAACATCAAGGAAAGGAAGCAAAGAATTAGATTCCCATTCAGCTTTAAACTATTACTCCTCCACCACTTTCTCTTGTTCCCGCCCCTGTCGCCTGCCTATATAAACTCCTTCCCTCAATTCATTTTGTTAGTGTGACTTTGTAAATGGTCCAAGTCGAACCGAAACGTCGTCGTAAGCTCCTCTCGTCTATATGCGTGTTATTTGTGTATCTACAGTCCATTAATTTGCTTGTCTTAATGCTAACAATACCTTATAACATCCCTTGTTTAGAAAGTCCTCATTATCCATCCTATCATTTACCTCACAGTTGTTACGTGTTATTGCAAACAGATCACGAAACAGGTGGGACTTGACCCCATGGCTTACGAGGCATAAAACTAACCTGACAAAGGTTGAAGCCCCACCCGTTCTGTGATTTGATAATGACATTTGATAATAACATTTGATCCAGAAATAATATCCTGCAAAACCTAACCAGTGATCAATATAAATAAAAACAGTTGTGAAGAAAACAATTGTCTGAGTGTGACTGAAGGAAAGGCAGTACTTGACCCCAGAAGGACAATCCTGAATCCTCAAGTCTTACCAAGGGATTATTACACGTAATTCATCATAAGTGTAAATTATAATCACATGTTTATATATATTGTTTTAAAACTAAGTGACACCCTATGTAAATAATGTTATTAGTTTTTAATATCAGTGCCAAAGCAACATGTTGGTACCTCATGTTATGAGATGCGGTACATAATGTTATGAGATGCGGTACATCATGTTATGAGATGCGGTACCTCATGTTATGAGATGCTGTACCTCATATTATGAGATGCGGTACATCATGTTATGAGATGCGGTTAAATCGAAGAATTCAGCAACTGAGGGCTAGTTGTCCCATATACCTCATTAGTTCCATATAAAACATATCTACAGTAAATCCACAAATAAAAATTAAGTGTAAGCTTTATCACCAGTATACAGCATCATATCACCAGTATACAGCATCATATCACCAGTATGCAGCATCATATCACCAGTATGCAGCATCATATCACCAGTATGCAGCATCATATCACCAGTATACAGCATCATATCACCAGTATACAGCATCATATCACCAGTATACAGCATCATATCACCAGTATACAGCATCATATCACCAGTATACAGCATCATATCACCAGTATACAGCTTCATATCACCAGTATACAGCATCATATCACCAGTATACAGCATCATATCACCAGTATACAGCATCATATCACCAGTATACAGCATCATATCACCAGTATACAGCATCATATCACCAGTATACAGCATATCACCAGTATGCATCATCATATCACCAGTATACAGCATCATATCACCAGTATGCATCATCATATCACCAGTATGCAGCATCATATCACCAGTATGCAGCATCATATCACCAGTATGCATCATCATATCACCAGTATACAGAATCATATCACCAGTATGCATCATCATATCACCAGTATGCATCATCATATCACCAGTATGCAGCATTATATCACCAGTATGCAGCATCATATCACCAGTATACAGCATCATATCACCAGTATACAGCATCATATCACCAGTATACAGCATCATATCACCACAAGACAACGTCCACTTATATTTCACTGCAAGAAAACATGCACTTAAATTTTCATTCTTTGGTAAAAGTTGTGAAGAAGGTTTAAGGTGCATTAGGGCAGTGATATGAGACCATTATTATTATTTATATGGGGAAGCGCTAAACTCGTAGGATTATACAGCTCCTGTGCTGGGGGTGGGATGGAAGGAATTCACGGTTAATTCAGGGAACTGGAGCACAGATCCAATTAACTAGATCAAGAGCCCCCTCAGCAGCGTCAAGGAACCTCCTTTGAGGGGATATGAGACTATCAGAAACACAGTAACCAGTCTCACTCTCGACCATAAAATATATCCTAGACTTACCGTTTCTACTCATGCCTTTATTGCCCTCAACACACTCATCTCTTCGGCTAGACCTGCGTCAGAAAACAGGACAAGTGTTTCCTGACGCAGGTCTTAGTTATATGATGACCCGTAGCTGGAGCTTTTGGTCATCTGACCAAGGCCTTCTGCTGGCTTACCGATGCACTCCTTTAAATATTATAACTTTAATGCTCTCGTAACTGCCGGAAATTTAATAAAATAAGTTACGAAATCCTCATTGCCGTACCATAGTTTGCCATCTAAGGTATACAGATTTTATCACCGAGTAAGAAATGCACTTTAATTGTTGGAATATGACAGGAAACAAAGAAAACTTTTGTTTCTTCAGTTTATCAAATAAAATTGAATAATTGTACATTGCTGAAGTATCAAATTTTGCTAAAAAATACCGAGTAGCCCGACATTAGGGTGAATACATCCAGGGGTCTTTGTATCTTAGTATTAGCATAAACTAAAACTTCAAGTTAATCGCTATTTGAGGAATTAAAGTATCGTTGACTGGTTGATGAATAAGACATGTGCAACTCATGGATATCTTTAATGTGGTGACGTTACGCTATCCAGTTGTATATTCATCTTCATGTCTGTTTTGTACCCAGTAATATAATAATATTTGGTAGTGAGCAGATTACATGCTGCCTTAAAGACCATCGCGAAGTTAACAGGTTTTAAAGCCACTCGCCTACCAGCTTTACCAGCTCCACCAGCTCTCTCCTAATGAAAATCATATAAGAGGTCAGGAAACTGTTGCTCAACTTACTCAACTAGTCTTGTGGTAGGTTCAATATGTGAAGCTCAACTAGCTCAACTAGTCTTGTGGTAGGTTCAATATGTGAAGCTCAACTAGCTCAACTACTCTTGTGGTAGGTCGAGAAAGAGAAGCTTCTTTAGCCAGCCTTGTGGAAGGTCCAGGATGTAAATCTTAACATTCTCAGACAGTCCTGTAGTAGTTCTAGGAAGTGAAGCTCATCATTCTCAGTCAGTCTTGTAATAACTCCAGGATGTGAAACTCATCATTCTCAGTCAGTCTTGTAATAACTCCAGGATGTAAAACTCATCATTCTCAGTCAGTCTTGTAATAACTCCAGGATGTGAAACTCATCATTCTCAGTCAGTCTTGAAATAACTCCAGGAAGTGAAACTCATCATTCTCAGTCAGTCTTGTAATAACTCCAAGAAGTGAAACTCATCATTCTCACTCAGTCTTGTAATAACTCCAGGATGTGAAGCTCATCATTCTCAGTCAGTCTTGTAATAACTCCAGGATGTGAAACTCATCATTCTCAGTCAGTCTTGTAATAACTCCAGGATGTAAAACTCATCATTCTCAGTCAGTCTTGTAATAACTCCAGGATGTGAAACTCAT
>WNWK01007524.1:0-93119 GCA_009830355.1 Cherax destructor | reverse complement strand
AATTGTCTATAGATTATCTGAAAAATAAAACAACAACACAATAAATGTCTCTAGGGTGGAAATCGGTGACTGAAGCGTGGGGCTGGAGGATGGTGGTGGATGCTGGTGGTCTGGTCTACTCGTTGATAACATGAAGTAATGTGCATAAACCGGTGGACTACGAACCGAGGCTTTATACAGTTGGCACAACAGTTCAGAAGAAACACACTCAGGACGCTCGACCTGGTTCGTAGCCAATAACTGCTTGCAGGACCCAGTTAAGGGTGAAATAATCCACACTTAATGCTTTGTGTGGGTGGAGTGCACGTGGTTAAAGGCGTCTGCTTAGCGTGGGTGGTGGGGGGTGGTTGGGTGGAGTACCCCACACCGCTTCCCGCGTGCACCTGTGGCTTACGCCGTTTACATGAACTTAACCCAGGGTGGCTTGAATAACCCAGGATACCACGGGGATGGTATTGTACACAGAACAACAATACACTGGAGTACAAAGGTGGTATAAATGCGTGAACGCACGTGGCTTACTTCTCAGACAGCAGAGTGGCTTGCTGGCTTAGTAGAATATTTTCACACAGATTGACTGGCTTGGAATCTTGTGACAAATTAGCACAGCAAGGTAGAAGCTGGCTTAAGCCTAGGCTGACGTAACTGGTGGTGGCTTAACTGGCTTGAATGGGACTCTCCCCTCACTGGCTTACTCATACAGAATTTGCAAAACCCGGGTCAACCCCTCGTAGGTTTTAGCAAAATTAACGAATAAGGCACTTAGCTGACCAGGAGATACTGTAGATAAGTAGACTTCTTGGATGTAGTAGCTGGTAACGTGGTCGGTCTGGAGGCTGTTTGCTTGCTTGTCTAGTCTATCTCTCTATAACATCGTAATCGATAAAAATTACGGCACACTGCTGTTCACCACTTGTCGTGTGGGTCTCGAGAGAGATATATAGGAGGTCAAAGATAATCCTTGTTAGATGGTTACGGTATATTTACAGTAAGTGAAGGAGAGTCCAGCCACACCATCTGTCTCGCTCTAGGTCTAACACTAGTGAGGCAGTCCACCTATGTGAGGCTGTGCACATGCGCTGAGCCTCTGACGTCAGCGGGTACCGTGACGTCACACGCAAAGGGACCAGCTGTATAAGTGGGAACAGTGTACATATGATACTGATACGACATCCACTTCATGCAGCTGAAGCATGGTGTGCACTTCATGCAGCTGAAGCGCAGTGTCCACTTCATGCAGCTGAAGCGCGGTGTCCACTTCATGCAGCTGAAGCGCGGTGTCCACTTCATGCAGCTGAAGCGTGGTGTCCACTTCATGCAGCTGAAGCGTGGTGTCCACTTCATGCAGCTGAAGCACGGTGTCCATTTCATGCAGCTGAAGCGTGGTGTCCACTTCATGCAGCTGAAGCGTGGTGTCCACTTCATGCAGCTGAAGCGCGGTGTCCACTTCATGCAGCTGAAGCGCGGTGTCCACTTCATGCAGCTGAAGCGCGGTGTCCACTTCATGCAGCTGAAGCGCTGTGTCCACTTCATGAAGCTAAAGCGCGGTGTCCACTTCATGAAGCTGAAGCGCGGTGTCCACTTCATGCAGCAGAAGCGCGGTGTCCACTTCATGCAGCTGAAGCGCGGTGTCCACTTCATGCAGCTGAAGCGTGGTGTCCACTCCATGCAGCTGAAGCGTGGTGTCCACTTCATGCAGCTGAAGCGTGGTGTCCACTTCATGCAGCTGAAGCGTGGTGTCCACTTCATGCAGCTGAAGCGTGGTGTCCACTTCATGCAGCTAAAGCGCGGTGTCCACTTCATGCAGCTGAAGCGTGGTGTCCACTTCATGCAGCTGAAGCGTGGTGTCCACTTCATGCAGCTGAAGCGCGGTGTCCACTTCATGCAGCTGAAGCGCGGTGTCCACTTCATGAAGCTGAAGCGTGGTGTCCACTTCATGCAGCTGAAGCGCGGTGTCCACTTCATGCAGCTGAAGCGCGGTGTCCACTTCATGCAGCTGAAGCGCGGTGTCCACTTCATGCAGCTGAAGCGTGGTGTGCACTTCATGCAGCTGAAGCGCGGTGTCCACTTCATGCAGCTGAAGCGCGGTGTCCACTTCATGCAGCTGAAGCGCGGTGTCCACTTCATGCAGCTGAAGCGTGGTACTTCATGCAGCTGACGGTGTCCACTTCATGAAGCTGAAGCGTGATGTCCACTTCATGCAGCTGATGCGTGGTGTCCACTTCATTCAGCTGAAGCGCGGTGTCCACTTCATGCAGCTGAAGCGCGGTGTCCACTTCATGCAGCTGAAGCGTGGTGTCCACTTCATGCAGCTGAAGCGTGGTGTTCATGCAGCTGAAGCGCGGTGTCCACTTCATGCAGCTGAAGCGCGGTGTCCACTTCATGCAGCTGAAGGGCGGTGTCTACTTCATGCAGCTGAAGCGCGGTGTCCACTTCATGCAGCTGAAGCGCGGTGTCCACTTCATGCAGCTGAAGCGCGGTGTCCACTTCATGCAGCTGAAGCGCGGTGTCCACTTCATGCAGCTGAAGCGCGGTGTCCACTTCATGCAGCTGAAGCGTGGTGTCCACTTCATGCAGCTGAAGCGCGGTATCCACTTCATGCAGCTGAAGGGCGGTGTCCACTTCATGCAGCTGAAGCGCGGTGTCCACTCCATGCAGCTGAAGCGCGGTGTCCACTTCATGCAGCTGAAGCGCGGTGTCCACTTCATGCAGCTGAAGGGCGGTGTCCACTTCATACAGCTGAAGCGTGGTGTCCACTTCATGCAGCTGAAGCGCGGTGTCCACTTCATGCAGCTGAAGCGCGGTGTCCACTTCATGCAGCTGAAGCGTGGTGTCCACTTCATGCAGCTGAAGCGCGGTGTCCACTTCATGCAGCTGAAGCGCGGTGTCCACTTCATGCAGCTGAAGCGCGGTGTCCACTTCATACAGCTGAAGCGCGGTGTCCACTTCATGCAGCTGAAGCGCGGTGTCCACTTCATGCAGCTGAAGCGCGGTGTCCACTTCATACAGCTGAAGCGTGGTGTCCACTTCATGCAGCTGAAGCGTGGTGTCCACTTCATGCAGCTGAAGCGCGGTGTCCACTTCATGCAGCTGAAGCGTGGTGTCCACTTCATGCAGCTGAAGCGCGGTGTCCACTCAGAAACAATGAAGATACGAAGGAGATACAAAATGTCCCTTACAAATACAAGATGAACTAAGGTCAGAAACACTGAAAATAGCTAAGTTATTTATAAGGAGGAAAAGAGAAAGCGCGTTAATCTTATATAAGGTCATCAAACATACCAGAAAATAAATATAGGAGGCAGAGAGAACAATCCACACTTGTAGAAGTAGATAAAAGAAAGTGCTAGGAAATATTCCTTTACATATAGTGTTAGACTGCTGGAGTGTGTACCAGGAGCTACTACGGACAGGAGGAGCTACTACGGACAGGAGGAACTGCTACGGACAGGAGGAGCTACTACGGACAGGAGCTACTACGGACAGGAGGAGCTACTACGGACAGGAGCTACTACGGACAGGAGGAGCTACTACGGACAGGAAGAGCTACTACGGACAGGAGGAGCTACTACGGACAGGAAGAACTGCTACGGACAGGAGGAGCTGCTACGGACAGGAGGAGCTACTACGGACAGGAGGAGCTACTACGGACAGGAGGAGCTACTACGGACAGGAGCTACTACGGACAGGAGGAGCTACTACGGTCAGGAGGAGCTACTATGGACAGGAGGAGCTACTACGGACAGGAGGAGCTACTACGGACAGGAGGAGCTACTACGGACAGGAGCTACTACGGACAGGAGGAGCTACTATGGACAGGAGGAGCTACTACGGACAGGAGGAGCTACTACGGACAGGAGGAGCTACTATGGACAGAAGCTACTACGGACAGGAGGAGCTACTATGGACAGAAGCTACTACGGACAAGAGGAGCTACTATGGACAGAAGCTACTACGGACAGAAGGAGCTACTATGGACAGGAAGAGCTACTACGGACAGGAGGAGCTACTATGGACAGAAGCTACTACGGACAGGAGGAGCTACTATGGACAGAAGCTACTACGGACAGGAGGAGCTACTACGGACAGGAGCTACTACGGACAGGAGGAGCTACTACGGACAGGAGGAGCTACTACGGACAGGAAGAGCTACTACGGACAGGAGGAGCTACTACGTACAGGAGGAGCTACTACGGACAGGAGCTACTACGGACAGGAGGAGCTACTATGGACAGGAGGAGCTACTACGGACAGGAGGAGCTACTACGGACAGGAGGAGCTTCTACGGACAGGAGGAGCTACTACGGACAGGAGGAGCTACTACGGACAGGAGCTACTACGGACAGGAGGAGCTACTACGGACAGGAGGAGCTGCTACGTACAGGAGGAGCTACTACGGACAGGAGGAGCTACTACGGACAGGAGGAGCTGCTACGGACAGGAGGAGCTACTACGGACAGGAGGAGCTACTACGGACAGGAGGAGCTACTACGGACAGGAGGAGCTACTACTGACAGGAGGAGCTACTACGGACAGGAGGAGCTGCTACGGACAGGAGGAGCTACTACGGACAGGAGGAGCTACTACGGACAGGAGGAGCTGCTACGGACAGACGCTACTACGGACCACAATCACGGAAACTATAAAAAAATTATAAGCCATAAACACTAAAAACGTGACAAAACGACCAAAGCTGAGTTCCTGTACGTGTAAATAGGTAATGTCACACACACACACACACACACACACACACACACACACACACACCTCAGCCATTTTTATAACAATTTCCTATGACCTAAATACAGCCCAAGTGGTGACATATCGGAGCAGTATATCGCCGTTGGCTTTAATTTGACAAAAAAAAAACTCAAAATGTCGGGTTCATACATGAGTGCTAACGTAGCTGCCTAAGACACGCAGAAGCTTTGCATATATAATATTTGGGCTGGCGTGCTGAGGCAGCGAGGTAATTACCTGATCTACAACTTCTCTCGCTTTTGTTTTTGCCACAGTATCAATTTCCAAATGTGCCGGTGGCGAAATGGATACTTTTGTTTGCTGGCGAAAATTACACCCAGGGCGTTGTGAGTTGTGTTAAATCAATGGTGGGAGAAGTGTTGCCTCTGGGAGGGGTAGACTTATGTTGGGAAGTGTGTGTGTGTGTGTGTACTCACCTATTTGTACTCACCTATTTGTGGTTGCAGGGGTCGAGTCATAGCTCCTGGCCCCGCCTCTTCACTGATTGCTACTAGGTCCTCTCTCTCCCTGCTCCATGAGCTTTATCAAACCTAGTCTTAAAACTATGTATGGTTCCTGCCTCCACTATGTCGCTTTCTAAGCTATTCCACTTCCTGACAACTCTATGACTGAAGAAATACTTCCTAACATCCCTTTGACTCATAGGAGTCTTCAACTTCCAATTATGACCCCTTGTTTCTGTGTCCCCTCTCTGGAACATCTTGTCTCTGTCCACCTTATCTATTCCTCGCAGTATTTTATATGTCGTTATCATGTCTCCCCTAACCCTCCTGTCCTCTAGTGTCGTCAGGCCGATTTCCCTTAACCTTTCTTCGTAGGACAATCCCCTTAGCTCTGGGACTAGTCTTGTTGCAAACCTTTGCACTTTCTCTAATTTCTTGACGTGCTTGACCAGGTGTGGGTTCCAAACCGGTGCTGCATACTCCAGTATGGGCCTGACGTATATGGTATACAGAGTCTTGAATGATTCCTTAGTGAGGTATTGGAACGCTATTCTTAGGTTTGCCAGCCGCCCGTATGCTGCAGCAGTTATCTGATTGATGTGTGCCTCAGGAGATGTGCTCGGTATTATACTCACCCCAAGATCTTTTTCTTTGAGTGAGGCTTGCAGTCTTTGGCCACCTAGACTATACTCTGTCTGCGGTCTTCTTTGCCCTTCCCCGATATTCATGACTTTACATTTGGCAGGGTTAAATTCAAGGAGCCAGTTACTGGACCAGGCTTGCAGCCTGTCCAGGTCTCTTTGTAGTCCTGCCTGATCCTCGACTGTGTGTGTGTGTGTGTCTGTGTGTGTGTGTGTGTCTGTGTGTGTCTGTGTGTGTCTGTGTGTGTCTGTGTCTGTGTGTGTCTGTGTGTGTCTGTGTTAGTTACCATTTTGTCAAAGGCACATGTTGATTAGACACTAGGCCTATTGTATATGCATGCATGTGTACTCACCTAGTTGTACTCACCTACTTGTGGTTGTAGGGGTCGACTCATAGCTCCTGGCCCCGCCTCTTCACTGGTCGCTACTGGGTCACTCTTCCTACCTCTTCTTAAAGCTATGTATGGATCCTTCCTCCACTACATCACTTCCCAAACTATTCCACTTCCTGACAACTCTGTGACTGAAGAAATACTTCCTAACGTTACTGTGATTCATCTGAGTCTTCAACTTCCAACTGTGACCCCGTGTTGCTGTGTCCCATCTCTGGAACATTCTGTCTCTGTCCACCTTGTCGATTCCCCTCAGTATTTTATATGTCGTTATCATGTCCCCCTATCTCTCCTATCCTCCAGTATCGTCAGGTCTATTTCCCTTAACCTCTCCTCGTAGGACATACCCCTTAGCTCCGGGACTAGTCTTGTTGCAAACCTTTGCACTTTCTCTAGTTTCCTTACGTGCTTGGCTAGATGTGGGTTCCAAACTGGTGCTGCATACTCCAATATGGGCCTAACGTACACAGTGTACAGGGTCCTGAACGATTCCTTATTAAGATGTCGGAATGCTGTTCTTAGGTTTGCTAGGCGCCCGTATGCTGCAGCAGTTATTTGGTTGATGTGCGCCTCAGGAGATGTGCCTGGTGTTATACTCAAACCAAGATCTTTTTCTTTGAGTGAGGTTTGTAGTTTCTGGCCCCCTAGATTGTACACTGTCTGCGGTCTTCTTTGCTCTTCCCCAATCTTCATGACTTTGCACATACATGGGGTTGAACTCCAGGAGCCAGTTGCTGGACCAGGCCTGCAGCCTGTCCAGATCCCTTTGTAGTTCTGCCTGGTCCTCGTTCGATTGGATTCTTCATCAACTTCACATCATCTGCAAACAGGGACACTTCGGAGTCTATTCCTTCCGTTATGTCGTTCACAAATACCAGAAACAGCACAGGTACTAGGACTGACCCATGTGAAACCCCACTCGTCACCGGCGCCCACTCTGACATCTCGCCACGTACCATGACTTGCTGTTGTCTTCCTGACAGGTATTCCCTGATCCTTTGTAGTGCCTTCCCTGTTATTCCTTCCTGGTTCTCCAGCTTTTGAACTAATCTCTTGTGTGGAACTGTCAAACGCCTCCTTACAGTCTAAGAAAATGCAATCTACCCACCCATCTCTCTCTTGTCTTACTGCTGTCACCCTGTCATAGAACTAAAGTGGGTTTGTGACACAGGATTTCCCGTCCCTGAAACCGTGCTGGCTGTCAGTGTGTGTGTGTGTACTCACCTAGTTGTGGTTGCAGGGGTCGATTCACAGCTCCTGGCCCCGTGTGTGTGTGTGTGTGTGTGTACTCACCTAGTTGTGGTTGCAGGGGTCTAGTCAAAGCTCCTGGCCCCGCCTCTTCACTGGCCGCTACTGGGTCACTCTCCCTGCGCCATGAGCTTTATCATACCTCTGCTTAAAGCTATGTATAGAGCCTGCTTCCACTACATCGCTTCCTAAACTATTCCACTTCCCGACAACTCTGTGACTGAAGAAATACTTCCTAACATCTCTGTGATTCATCTGAGTCTTCAACTTCCAACTGTGTCCCTTTGTTGTTGTGTCCCATCTCTGGAACATTCTGTCTCTGTCCACTTTGTCAATTCCTCTCAGTATCTTATATGTTGTTATCATGTCCCCACTATCTCTCCTGTCCTCCAGTGTCGTCAGGTCGATTTAACTTAACCTCTCCTCGTAGGACATACCCCTTAGCTCCGGGACTAGTCTTGTTGCAAACCTTTGCACTTTCTCGAGCTTCTTCACATGCTTGGCTAGGTGTGGTTTCCAAACTGGTGCTGCATACTCCAATATGGGCCTAACGTACACAGTGTACAGGGTCCTGAACGATTCTTTATTAAGATGTCGCAATGCTGTTCTTAGGTTTGCTAGGCGCCCATATGCTGCAGCAGTTATTTGGTTGATGTGCGCCTCAGATGTTCCTGGTGTTATACTCACCCCAAGATCTTTTTCCTTGATTGAGGTTTGCAGTCTCTGGCCCCCTAGGCTGTACTCCGTCTGCGGTCTTCTTTGCCTTTCCCCAATCTTCATGACTTTGCACTTGGTGGGGTTGAACTCCAGGAGCCAGTTGCTGGACCAGGCTTGCAGCCTGTCCAGATCCCTTTGTAGTTCTGCCTGGTCCTCGTCCGATTGAATTCTTCTCATCAACTTCACATCATCTGCAAACAGGGACACTTCGGAGTCTATTCCTTCCGTCATGTCGTTCACAAACACCAGAAACAGCACTGGTCCCAGGACTGACCCCTGTGGAACCCCGCTCGTCACCGGCGCCCACTCTGACACCTCGCCACGTACCATGACTCGATGCTGTCTTCCTGACAGGTATTCCCTGATCCAATGTAGTGCCTTCCCTGTTACCCCCGCCTGGTCCTCCAGGCAGGAGTGTGTGTGTGTGTGTGTTTATCTATGTGGATGCAGGGCTCCTGTCCTTGCGTCATCGCTGATCGCTACTGGGTTCACACTCTCCTGGCTTGCCGTCATGACACTCTCCTGGCTTACCGTCATGACACTCTCTTCTGGCTTGCCGTCATGACACTCTCTCCTGGCTTGCCGTCATGACACTCTCCTGGCTTGCCGTCATGACACTCTCCTGGCTTGCCGTCATGACACTCTCTCCTGGCTTGCCGTCATGACACTCTCTCCTGGCTTGCCGTCATGACACTCTCTCCTGGCTTGCCGTCATGACACTCTCCTGGCTTGCCGTCATGACACTCTCCTGGCTTGCCGTCATGACACTCTCCTGGCTTGCCGTCATGACACTCTCTCCTGGCTTGCCGTCATGACACTCTCCTGGCTTGCTGTCATGACACTCTCCTGGCTTGCCGTCATGACACTTTCCTGGCTTGCCGTCATGACACTCTCCTGGCTTGCCGTCATGACACTCTCCTGGCTTGCCGTCATGACACTCTCCTGGCTTGCCGTCATGACACTCTCTCCTGGCTTGCCGTCATGACACTCTCCTGGCTTGCCGTCATGACACTCTCCTGGCTTGCCGTCATGACACTCTCTCCTGGCTTGCCGTCATGACACTCTCCTGGCTTGCCGTCATGACACTCTCCTGGCTTGCCGTCATGACACTCTCCTGGCTTGCCGTCATGACACTCTCCTGGCTTGCCGTTATGACACTCTCTCCTGGCTTGCCGTCATGACACTCTCCTGGCTTGCCGTCATGATATAGCTGGAGGAGAGGAGGAATATCATGCTATATTAAAATTTATTTGGAAAGTATATTATGTATCTAACTCCTAAGTTAATATGGTTACTGGGATAGATAGGAAGGTTATTCACTCATGTAATTAACTTACTAGAAACCGAAAATTACACCAAAATCTGCTATAAGGTGAGAATTTCTAGAAATATTAGATAACAACCAAATATCCACCACTGTTATTTACTACTGGTATTAACTGTTTTTAATCACTTTCTGTTACAATGTACTTGACTGTCCGTTTATTGAGGAATATTCTTAAAAACAGTACGATAACCTATTACCTATGTTTCTCATTATTGAAAATATTTTGCCAGATATTTTGAGCAAGTATGCTAAATTTACGTGTAACAGATAAAATAATAATTTTTAAATAAAATGCCCAATTGTACTCTTGTTAAACCTTTTAGGGCGTAGTTCCTGGGTCTTGTGTGTATCCATATGCTCTCCCTCTACCGTCCATAAGTCTACGGACAGACCTCTGGGTTCCAGTGTTTACTTGCAAAATATTTAAGGAATCAGTTTTCCAAATCAGTCGAACCCAGTATAGATTATCTTGCCTTTAGGGCCCACTGGACCAACATCTCCCCAAGGACATTCCTGTGTAGGCTTTCCATGAAGTTGTCTTTTGAGCTTCGATCCAAGAATGTGATATTATATATAAAACATTGCTTTATTCTGTTCTAAAATGATACGTGCTGAATACCTTCGACATTGAACAAGTGGAAGGTGTCCATCTCTGAACGTCAAGACACCGAGAATATAAAATAAATCGAATGATAACCGGTTAGAGAGGTTCAAGTTATACACCCCTGCAGGTTGAAGATTGTGAAGTGACTCAATACAAGAAAATTAATTTTTTTTCTGTTAGTGTATCTGTCTATCCTTTCGTCTCTGTCATTCACACTCTGTTTCAAACCCTACTATAGTGGCGAAAGGCTTGGAGGAGAGGGCATGCGGAGAGGCTTGGAGGAGTGGGCATTCGGATAGGATAATAGAGGTGAATCAATATACTCTTTCCTTCCTTGATTGTTTATAGTGGTAGTGATGACATCAGCGATACCAACCAGGCAGCTAAGGGAGGCTCCAAGCAGGTGTTGTATGACCCTTGTTGACCCGCCCAGCCCTGCCCCACCCTCCTCTGCCGTGACTTGCCCCTCCCGGACCTGCCCCACCCTACCTCGCCCTGCCTGGCCCCGCCCTGCCTAGTTGGTCTTGACCTGTTCCTTCCAGGGCACTTGGCGCTAAACGCCTCTCTTACCACCCAGGTCCACCAGTGCCACCCTGACGACACATGAACGGAACCTACAGTGCCTAGTATTATTACGATAGACGGACGAGTGTAACGGGTTGCCGGGTGCCACAACCTGCATGCTAACCCTTCACAACATTATGAATTATGCAGATTTAAAAAAAATTCCATGTCTCTCTCTCTCTCTCTCTCTCTCTCTCTCTCTCTCTCTCTCTCTCTCTCTCTCTCTCTCTCTCTTTCTCTTTCTCTCTCTCTCTCCCACACTTAAATACAAGTTTCTCTCTAACTTAACCATTTGATAAATCTTGAATAATGTTTGATATTTCTTCAAATTAGTGTTGGTAACAAAGATATTTTAGAGACGAATATAAGTCATGGTAACCGGTGTATTCAGCTCAATTAATGTAAAAAAAAAAATATTTTAACCGTGTTATTTAAATAAAATGACTTTATTTATTTATTCGCAATGCAATTACTTATACATTTGCCTAGAAAGGAAATTTATAACCTTGAGCACACAGACAACAATGACATTAAACACATATGCAACTACAATTAATATTATTAAATGACAATAAAAATCTCAAAACGAATAAGCAAATAAATAAGAGTTCATAAAAAAATATTGGTAATAAGAAAATATAAATAAGGAAATGCTCTAAATAAGCAAATTCATGATTACGTAAATACACAAGTGAAGAAATAACATGAAATAAAAAGTGTTTTTCCTTGACAGAATCTTTCAAGTCGCGAGATTTTTCTCTCAACTCCGACGACTTTTGAGTCAAAACTACGACGACATTTTTTCCCATCTTGTTAATAGCCGTCTGGAGGCGCCTGGAACTAAGGTGAATACTATGAATTTTATATATCTATCTATCTATCTATATATATATATATATATATATATATATATATATATATATATATACTCACACGAGCGCACATTCAGAATATTCACTTTTCACTCTACCTAACAGAAGAGTATTGGATTGCCCAGCACCCGTCTGAAAGATATTGAATCTTCTCGAGTGTTTACCGGAGAAATATATTCTGCATATCTAGGTAGGGTCAGCGTAGTGAGAGGGGAGTGACCCCTGAGCTGTACAGTGACCTCCGTGACCTCATCACAGAGGGCAGCACTGTAGGGAAGATGATAGATGTTTGTTGCCATTGAGGCAGCAGCATCACCCTCTCTGTATATGACTATTGCTTTTATGATGTGTTTGTTATACCATAACATCAATGGTATATAATCCCGACAAGTAGAAGAATTATACACATGTGCAACAACTGGGTATCTTTATTATAGATGTGTTTCGCCAACCAGTGGCTTTATCAGTACAGCAAAGGGACGAAAACAGAAGACTGAAGTGGTTGAAGATGAGGTAATCAGTCCCTCAGTTTTGGAGCCGGTGTTCAGTACTGTGATCTTATGTAGTGAACACCACATCCACCACCACCACATCCACCACCACCACTATCACATCCACCACCACCACCACCACCACCACCACCACATCCACCACCACCACATCCACCACCACCATCACATCCACCACCACCACCACCACATCCACCACCACATCCACCACCACCACCACATCCACCACCACCACCATCACATCCACCACCACCACCACCACCACCACCACATCCACCACCACCACCACCACATCCACCACCACCACCATCACATCCACCACCACCACCACCACCACCACCACATCCACCACCACCACCACATCCACCACCACCATCACATCCACCACCACCACCACCACATCCACCACCACCACCACCACCACCACCACCACCACATCCACCACCACCACATCCACCACCACCACCACCACCACATCCACCACTACCATCACCGCCAAAACCACCACCTCCACCCCCGCTACCACATCCACCACGACTCCACCACCATAACCATTCCCACATCCATCACCAGCACCGTATCTCCCACCACCACTATCATCACCACCACCACCATTTTATAATCATCATCCACCACGACCACCAACAACAACAACAACACGCCGCTACCTCCACCACCACCACCACCAACAACAACAACAACAACAACACGCCGCTGCCTCCACCACCAACACCACCACCACCAACAATAACAACAACAACAACACGCCGCTGCCTCCACCACCAACACCACCACCACCAACAACAACACGCCGCTGCCTCCACCACCAACACCACCACCACCAACAACAACACGCCGCTGCCTCCACCACCAACACCACCACCACCAACAACAACACGCCGCTGCCTCCACCACCAACACCACCACCACCAACAACAACACGCCGCTGCCTCCACCACCAACACCACCACCACCAACAACAACACGCCGCTGCCTCCACCACCTCCACCACCACCACCACCAACAACAACAACAACAACACGCCGCTGCCTCCACCACCAACACCACCACCACCAACAACAACACGCCGCTACCTCCACCACCACCACCACCAACAACAACAACAACAACACGCCGCTGCCTCCACCACCAACACCACCACCACCAACAACAACACGCCGCTGCCTCCACCACCAACACTAAACAATTATAAACTTGTTGATGGAAGAGAAAAGTCATTTTAAGCAGGAGAAAATTCTTGCCAATTAGAACTCAGATAACAACTGTTGAGACAATTAGGAGTAGGAAAACAACATAGATAATAGAAAAGATCTGCTAGTAATTGTACCCACATTACTAGCTCTAGGGAGAAAGTTTAGAGCAAGCAGGGGAGAATCCGCAAGCTGCACGGGGAAAAAAATCTAGCAGTAGTTAAAGGCTGGATGATGGTGGTGGGGGAGAAAGCTATTATACTCTCAAGTCCCTATATTGGCAGGGGAATTTTGGCACTGATGGGGGAAATAACAGTGCTACGAGGTATTTGTAGTATACATAACAATAACCATCATCGCTTCTCCAGTGTACACAACACTAACAGGGAGTCCCCGCACTTACGATGCTTCTCCAGTGTACACAACACTAACAGGGAGTCCCCGCACTTACGATGCTTCTCCAGTGTACACAACACTAACAGGGAGTCCCCACACGTACGATGCTTCTCCAGTGTACACAACACTAACAGGGAGTCCCCGCACTTACGATGCTTCTCCAGTGTACACAACACTAACAGGGAGTCCCCACACTTACGATGCTTCTCCAGTGTACACAACACTAACAGGGAGTCCCCACACGTACGATGCTTCTCCAGTGTACACAACACTAACAGGGAGTCCCCGCACTTACGATGCTTCTCCAGTGTACACAACACTAACATGAAGTCCCCGCACTTACGATGCTTCTCCAGTGTACACAACACTAACAGGGAGTCCCCACACTTACGATGCTTCTCCAGTGTACACAACACTAACAGGGAGTCCCCGCACTTACGATGCTTCTCCAGTGTACACAACACTAACAGCGAGTCCCCGCACTTACGATGCTTCTCCAGTGTACACAACACTAACAGGGAGTCCCCACACTTACGATGCTTCTCCAGTGTACACAACACTAACAGGGAGTCCCCACACTTACGATCCTTCTCCAGTGTACACAACACTAACAGGGAGTCCCGCACTTACGATGCTTTTCCAGTGTACACAACACTAACAGGGAGTCCCCGCACGTACGATGCTTTTTCAGTGTACACAACACTAACAGGGAGTCCCCGCACTTACGATGCTTTTCCAGTGTACACAACACTAACAGGGAGTCCCCGCACGTACGATGCTTTTCCAGTGTACACAACACTAACAGGGAGTCCCCACACTTACGATGCTTCTCCAGTGTACACAACACTAACAGGGAGTCCCCGCACGTACGATGCTTTTCCAGTGTACACAACACTAACAGGGAGTCCCCACACTTACGATGCTTCTCCAGTGTACACAACACTAATAGGGAGTCCCCACACATACGATGCTTCTCCAGTGTACACAACACTAACAGGGAGTCCCCGCACTTACGATGCTTCTCCAGTGTACACAACACTAACAGGGAGTCCCCACACTTACGATGCTTCTCCAGTGTACACAACATTAATCCGAGGGAAGCCACGTACATACGAAACTCCGTTTCTCATTACAAGAGATCCTCTAAACTTGCATAAGAATCTATGAGGATTTCTCGCAATCAGTTTGCGCGATAGACAACTATGTCAGATTTTCACTCTTTAAGGCGCCTTCACCAGTCGCTCATTTCGCTGTCTTTACAACAGTGAGATATCGTTTGTGGGTGAGAGGCTCCTCACTACTGTGCTCACATTTACACTGCAGTCATAATATTAGTCGTACATGTAATCTTATGGTATTGTCGCACATTTTTAATTTATCTCTTCAAACAGGTGTAGTGTCTGATATGTGGAAGATGGCTAATGTAATTCCTATTTTTAAAGCAGGGGACAAGTCACTACCGTCAAACTACCGCCCAATAAGCCTGACCTCAATTGTAGGCAAATTACTTGAGTCAATTATAGCTGATATTATTAGAAGCCATCTAGATAACCATAATTTGATTAATGATACCCAGCATGGATTCACGAGGGGCCGTTCCTGCCTATCTAATTTATTAACCTTCTTCAGTAAAGCTTTTGAGGCTGTTGATCACGATAAAGAATTCGATATTGTTTATTTAGACTTTAGTAAGGCTTTTGATAGAGTACCGCACCAGAGACTGTTAAAGAAAGTGGCAGCTCATGGCATTGGGGGAAAAGTGCTGTCATGGATCGAGTCATGGCTCACCAATAGGAAGCAGAGAGTGTGCATAAATGGGGTTAAATCCGAATGGGGACTTGTATCAAGTGGTGTTCCACAGGGATCAGTCTTAGGCCCATTGTTATTTATAATATATATCAATGACCTTGATGAGGGAATTACTAGTGATATGAGCAAATTCGCCGACGACACGAAGATAGGTAGGATAATTGATTCAAACATAGATGTCATAGAACTTCAGGAAGATTTAGACAAACTTAATTCGTGGTCAGAAAAGTGGCAGATGCAGTTCAATGTAGATAAATGCAAGGTTCTGAAGCTCGGGAGTGTCCATAACCCAAGCACTTATAAGTTAAATAACGTAGAACTTAGCCATACAGATTGCGAGAAGGACTTGGGGGTGATGGTAAGCAGCAACCTTAAACCAAGACAGCAATGCCTAAGCGTACGTAATAAGGCAAATAGATTACTGGGATTTATATCAAGAAGTGTTAGCAACAGAAGTCCAGAGGTTATATTACAGCTTTATACATCATTAGTAAGGCCTCACCTGGATTACGCAGCTCAGTTCTGGTCTCCATATTGCAGAGTGGACGTAAATTCGTTGGAAAACATTCAGCGTAGAATGACTAAATTAATACATAGCATTAGAAATCTTCCTTACGAAGAAAGATTGAAGACCCTAAAATTACATTCACTTGTAAGACGTAGAATGAGGGGAGACATGATCGAGGTATACAAGTGGAAAATGGGTATTAACAAAGGGGATATAAATAAGGTCTTGAGGATATCTCTCCAAGAGAGAACCCGCAATAATGGATTCAAGTTAGATAAGTTTAGATTTAGAAAGGATATAGGAAAGTATTGGTTTGGAAATAGGGTAGTTGATGAGTGGAACAGTCTGCCTAGTAGGGTTATTGAAGCTAGGACCTTGGGTAGTTTCAAATTTAGGTTGGATAAATTCATGAGTGAGAGGGGTTGGATTTGAGTGGGACTCGCGCATGAGTGGGTAGAATTGTCAAAGCTTATTTCTTGGGTAGCATTGAAAATTGGGTTGAGCAAATATTCTGTTAGTGGGACGGATTGTGAAGGACCTGCCTAGTATGGGCCAACAGGCCTGCTGCAGTGTTCCTCCTTTCTTATGTTCTTATGTTCTTATAATGAATTTAGTGGTAAATATTACAATAGTATTTTAATAATAATAATAATATTTACGGATTAGCTGTGAATATTTCCAGCCTCGATATAGTAATTTTGTTTTCATTATTATTGTCAATATCGTATTATACTAATTATGAAATATTATGAAAATATTAATTATTAATGATAATAGCACTAGACAATAACCAGGCGCAGCTCAGAGCACCATTGGCCAGATTAGTAATACTGAGAGATTACTTAGTATGGTGAGATAACATTCATACACAAGACCTGTGCTCCCGTGCATGTCTCCTCAGGCAGGTGCTGCTATGAGATACCCACACAATGATCAAGGCACATTAATACAGTTATGTGGAATCTTTATTGACGTTTCACCCATGCAGTGGGTGAAACGTCGCAAATGCACCTCTTATAGTAGGACTGAATCGTATAATCTAAGTGAGCTTCTATTGCTAATATCTCTTGATATAAATGCAAGCAGTTGATTAAGCTTGAGATTCCTACTTACAATAATTCCCAAGTTTCCCATTTTGTAATATTACTTTCTACATTATTTAGTTTATAAGGGCTGGAATTATTTTCATTCCCAAGAATTAGGACTATGCACTCACCCACAATGAACTGCATCTGCTACTTTTGGTACTGCGAAATTAGCTTGCTTGAACCTTCCTAATTGATTACTCGGTCGATTTTCGTGCCGTCCGAGAATTTACTCAGGCCGTTTTTTTTTTTATTCCCTCGTCAAGGTCACTAATACTGATTAAGAAAATAGGGAAGAGGAATTAGTAATCACTACAACAGTCTTCAACATCTTTCTTATAGACGAGGTTTAATTCGTTGGTGCTTGGTAACCTCATCCTTGTTACAAGGATAAATCTTCTCTCGCTCTCTCTGAGAAACTGTTCTAGAAATAAATCTTGTGTGGAAATAGACGTTCAGGTCATTTATTATAGGAAACGTTTCGCTACAAGTGGCTTCTTCAGTCCTCTTACAGAGATAACTAAGACGCGAGTATATAATATATAATATAGTGATGTATCGGATATCCGCATCCGCTTCCGCGGAACATCCGCACAATTTCTTACATCCGCATCCGCATTTTACTGTAAACAGATATCAGCATATGCATCCGCATTCGAATCCGCATGAGCATCCGCATTCGAATCCGCGAAACATCCGCACAATTTCTTACATCCGCATCCGCATCCGCAAAATAAGTAAGACATCCTCATACACATCTGCATCCGCGGATATCTAAATTTTCACATCCGATACATGTCTATGTATAGTGGCAGGAGTCAGGTGGCAAGCCGCGAGGTCACTATGTATACTCGTTTCTTAGTTATCTCTGTATTAGCACTGAAGAAGTCACTCGTGGCGATACGTTTCCTTTAATAAATGACCTGAACTTTACACAAGTGTCTTTTTCCACATCTTGTTGGTATCACCAGACCATTTCTCATAAATCTTCTTGTTCTCTCTGAGAAGCTGTTCTAGATATAAATTTTCTTGCTCTCCTCTCTGGGAACTGCATCTCTTTTTCCTAGCTTCCTCCATCGCTACCCTCACCTTCAGGCACAACAATTCTAAACTCAGGGAAGATTTCCTGAACACTTCAGTGTCACCAGCAGTGAGAATCCACCAAGCACGTCTTCAGAAGATGGTATTTTTGTCAATGAATTATGGATGTATAGCTCATCAGCCATTGTGAGTGGATAAGTGTTTTGTGGCTTTCCTCTGTTTGTCTCTGCTTGGCTATGTCTGACTGTTGTCTATCTGTCTGTCCGGCTTTTTGTCTGCCTATCTGAGTGGTTACCCGCTCGTTGTCTGCATGACTGTCTGCCTGTCTCTGTCTCAGTATCTGCCTGCCTGCTACTCTCTCCGAGTGCCTATGCCATTATTATTATTATTATTATTATTATTATTATTATTATTATTATTATTATTATTATTATTATTATTATTATTATTATTATTATTATTATTATTATTATTACATTACTATCGGTATTTGTAGAATATATTATGGAGGTAGCTTCCAGCCAGAAGTCATCTTGTCGTCCCTCAATCCATTAACATTTCAATTTCTCTTGCTTCCTTTCCTGCCTTCATTTCCTACCTGCAACTTCAACAACAGCAACACTTCCCACAGCTGCAATGAACCTTGTGACCTAAATAAAAGAGGATATGTATATCGCATAAATTTTTTGGTTTCTTTTACCCTGAAATTACGCTAGAAAATAATTAGAGGAGCGAATAACGAAACTAATAGGAAACCTTTAGAAATAAATAAGAGAGGGAGAGAGAGAGAGAGAGAGAGAGAGAGAGAGAGAGAGAGAGAGAGAGAGAGAATGTACAGGGGACATGGAACACGCGAGGTGAACCAACTGGATACATTAATATGCATGGACAGATGCCAGTATGCATAAATATTCACTGTGAGGCGAGTACACAGCTACAAACAGCCATAATAACCCCAGTATACGTTTGTGTATAACAGACATTTATGTGCAACATTAAGGAACTTTTATGAAGATAGGTATGGCTCCCAAGGAACTTTATCAATCCTTTGGATTGATAAAAGTTTTATCAATCCATAGGATTGCTAAAACTCCTGGTGAGTGTAACCTGTCCCAGTTAGTTTGTCTTCGCAGCAGTCACATGTGGACTGAGCTCACACTTAATAATGCTGCATTGCTCTGTTTTTTCTACTGACTCCACCAGATTGGTCACCAGCTTTCTTGTTGGAAACTAAGGTTCTCTATGACTCGATCGCTAAATCTCTCTCCCACCTCATGAACAGCCTGACCTACTTCCACTAGTGTTCCCCGTCCACATATGACCACGTCTTCTATTGCTGCATCACTTAGGTCTTCCAATGGCTCCACTGTAATAGACTCCATTCTCATGCATCTGAATTAGACTGATAACGCCCCCTATTACGTGGGCGTAACGTCTCTCAGTAAACATAACCAGGTGTGTCGATCAAGTTCAGTAGAAGGAGGAGGATTCTCTTTGATGGTCACCTACGATGCTTAGCTCAGTAACTGTATTGCCAAAAGTCTGGCTAATTGTTAATTTATTTTGTTGTGATGTGATGGAAGTTGTAATGAGTACAGTTTCCAAACACTTTCTTTTGAATTTATCATCCCTCTTGTCACCTGAGTTTGACCTCTGTCCACTTGAACAAGTGGCTATGCAAGCATTATTAAACTTTCTGTTTTGGAAGTATATTTTTGTGTTGTCAAGACATATTCGCAGTTGAAGACATTTATTGGGGAAACTTTTCACTATGAGTGTTTTTTTTCAAAAGCCATTCGTTGCAAAACGTTTCCTCAATGTCTGGAACTGTGGATGTGTGGCTATATTTACATGATGAAGACCATGGAGCTGGGCGACGCTTCTTGAGACTGAGGGACTGACCACCTCAAAACTAATTCTTCCTGGCTGATGGACTGATCACATCGGCTTCACCTCTCCACTGCTTCTACTGTCTCCAGTTTTAGTCACCACTGTATTTGACTGAAGAAGCTCACTGTGTAGACGAAACGCTACGTAGATATATATACCGAAGTGTTGAACATATGTCTTATTATTTAAATTGTCGGCAGTGTACATTATTATTATAGTAATATTGTATTTGTACGACTTGTAATTATGTTTTAGTAACGTGCTAGTGCGAAGAGCAATTAGGAGTGTAATGTTAAAATTATGGGAGGGTTAGGTGACATAATAAATAGCATTCCGTTCATATCTTATCACGAGATGAATAAGACACATGTACAACAAGTGGATATCTTTAATGTAGAGATGTTTTGCCAACCAGTGACTTCATGGGTCCAATACAGAGAATATGTAGTGGAGGTGACGAAAGACGTGAAGAGGTAGTTTGAGGTGACCAGTCTCTCAGCACTGATAAGTCCAAAGGAAATGCACGAGGATGGAGACTTATATACTGGAGACAGATGAAGTAAAGCAACTGAAGACAGCCTCACAGGTGGGCAGAGCTCACTGGTAGAATTCGGTCATGCCAGTAGTATATAAGCCTCCATCCCCATGCCTCTACTTTAGAATTATCAAGGATAAGGGACTGATCTCCGGTATTTATCGGTGTTGAAAGTACAGATGATACTTCAGAAAGCTTCCTCATCCTACGGTGCAATATTTTTCTGTTCGAACCTGAAAAGTAGTTTACCGCACCTTAAGGAAAATATTGTAAATTAGTTTCGTTCCGTACTTTTTTAGCAAGAATCAATTGTTCTGTATCAAATTTTTGTGTAGGTATCCATGGTGAATAAGTATGTTTCATGGAATATACGAGATATACGAGAGGTATATTAGAAGTATGTTATTTTACGTCCTAGGAAGAAGTAAACAAACCGTAAGAGCATATGATGTACGGAGAGCTTCAAGGGCGATGATGCTCACCTGAGGAGCAGCGTGTGGAAGGAATTGTGTGTTGGCTCTGCAAAGATGATGCTGCTGATTAAAAAAAGAACATCAGACCCGCTGGCATTCCTGCTTTCTCTTCCTCTTCGTCTTACTGCCATTACTGTACCTGACAAACTCTACCCATCTCGACTTCTCACCTGAAGAATCGGTAAGATACTTTAAGTAGACATATGCTATGAAGCATAAGCGAGGCCTAACACTGACACTCGGATTAACTTAACATGCGTAGGAGGTGCTGTGGCGGCCGTCTGGAAATTTATGCAAAGTTAAATGATGTATGTTCCTTCCCGAATCCACATTAAGTGATTCATGGTGCGTCTATGGCAGGCTCTACAGCCACGCTCATATATTTGCCCTAATGATGTGATGGACAGACAGAAGGAAACGACATGGGAGGGCTGGAGTTGGTATGGTTGATGCTGAGTAGAATGGTTACTAAATGGAAATGGGTGAGGTGAGTGGTAGAACAGGAATGAGTGATGGCTTGAGAGTGAGGCTTATGGAAGGCTGCGTACTAGTCGACGGACAGGCTGAGTTTGCATCCTGGAGGTGAGTTTGAGGTAGATACTGCCGTACCTCGTCCGTTTGCGTAGACATGATGCCACAACTTGTCTTCAAGAACGTGTTGATTTCAGGAGCCTTTATTCACAAGTCCTTGTAACCCCCAGATCCAGGTGCATCCCAGGTTGAGGTAAGCCACAGGTAACTCCCAGGTCATGCCAGGTAAAGCTCTGGGCAGTGTTCACTGGCAACCACTGCTCCAGTACAAGAAACGTTCTTTTGAAAGCTTACCACTACAATTTCTTTAAAAGAATCTTAGCACTAAACTTTCGGGAATTAGAAAAAGAAAGAAAACATGTTAAGGAAATACCAGCTCAAGTATTTTTGTTTACGCTGAAGTTATTCAAGTTATTGTGTTATGTATTATTATTATTATTATTATTATTATTATTATTATTATTATTATTATTATTATTATTATTATTATTATTATTATTATTATTATTATTATTATTATTATTATGATACTGTTATCATCATCTCATCATTATCATCACCACCACCCACCATCACCACCACCATCACCACCACCACCACAATCACCATCACAACCACCATCACCACCAACACCACCACCATCACCTGTCGATGAAGGTGGTTCTAGATAGCTTCCTGTTATCTCTGTCTGTCTCACTCTCTCTCTCTCTCTCTCTCTCTCTCTCTCTCTCTCTCTCTCTCTCTCTCTCTCTCTCTCTCTCTCTCTCTCTCTCTCTCTCTTATTAGAAACTAGTACATTTAAAAAAATAGTTGATTATATTTTTCCCATTATATCTGATGTATGGTACTAGATGATTAAAGAAAAGCACTGTTTCCAGCTCTCAAAGATGATATAACAAAATATTCCCAATTGCCCTCAAAGATTTTTTTTAAGTCTTATGAAAAACTTATTAATAATAAAAATCTGCATGTTACTAAATGAGATAAAATAAATGCAATAGTAATTTTGAAAGAAACTGCTTACCAGGAACAAATGAATAATGTTTTAAATGATTCTGGTATTTATTCTAAATTTAGGAAGAATCCATTAGATTCTGTTAACAGTAATTTTAATAAAACAGTAAAAAGGCTATTGAAAGGCAAAGATGAATTAATTATAAAAATCAAATCCAGTAATCCATCTTTACCCAATATGTATGGATAAATAAAAATACCTAAATCAGGTAATCCAGCCAAACCAATTATTAGCTCCATAGGTTCAGTTTCAAATAAATGATCAAAATGGCAAGTAAATATTTTGAGCCCAATTGTTGGAAAAATTTGTAACTTTAATGATAAAAGCAATATAAATTTAGTGGATAAATTAAGCACCTTGACTGATTTAAATAATTTCAATATGGTTAGTTTTGATGTTATTTCCTAGTTTACAAAAGTTCCAGTTGATGATTTATTAAGTTTAATATCTGAAGAAGTTATTAATTACGATTTACCATTGCCAGTTCCTACTATCATTAAATTTTGTATTGTTGATGGAAAGTTTGTATTTAATGACGAACTTTACACTCAGAAGTTTGTTATGGCAATGGGAAATCCTCTCTCACCGGTCCCTAGTAATTTGTATATGGAATATTTTGAAACAAGATTGCTTAACAAAATCCTTCCCAATGGAGCTAAGTGGTACAGATATGTTGATAATATTTTATGTCTTATACCTAAGAATGTAGATATAAACCATTTCCTTGTTAAATTAAATTATCCAGCTCATTCCATAAATTTTACTGTTGAGTTTAAACAAAATAACTATTGCCTTTTCTAGATGTTTTAATTATTAAGGGGAATCATGATTTTAAATATAAACTTTACAGAAAGACAACAAATAACTGTTCCTATGTGCACTATTATTCTTCAAATCAAGATAAAGTTAAACTATCTATATTCTTATCAATGTTTTTGAGAGTTTTACGTATTTGCAGCCCAGAATTCATGGATGAAGAAATCTTGAAAATTTATGAAATAGCTAATGATCTAAAATACCAAAGAAACTTAATTGGTATCTCTTCTAAAATTGCTAAAAATAATTTTTTACAATTCAAAAAGAGACAACCATTCTTATTCAACTAAAAATATGTTGGTTCTCCCTTACCATGAAAACTTAGTTGATATGCCTTTTCTACTTAAGAATTTTCATATCAAAGTTGTACATAAAAATCTTGATACAGTAAAAAAAAAACTTTACATAAAAAATTCCCCCAGAAATGCTGACGGTTGTGTCTACAAGATTCCTTGTCAAATATGTGATAAAGTTTATTACGGTCAAACTGGTAAAAGTTTTGAACTAAGATTAAAACAACATAAATGTAGCATTAGAACTGGACAAGATTCTAATGTTCTATTTTTTCATGTTTGAGATTTTAACCATTCAATTGATTTTCAAAAGGCTGAGAGAGTTGAATATAGGAAGTCCATCGTTGGGAGGAATATAATAGAATCAAGTTTTATAAAAAAAAGTTTTGAAAAGAATACAAATATTGCTTTTGGGTTATACAAATTGGTTTCATTTATAATTAATATAATTTGGAAGAATTTAAGTTACATTAGACAAGTTAAATTCCTAATGCTTGGGTAGAATACAAGCTGTTTCACCTACATCATTATAAAAACAGGTGTTGTAAGTTAACTGTCAGGTGTAGTCTCGTCCTTATATGTCTTCCTGTTGATCTATTATTTTTACAGTTCCTTGATAATGTGAGAAATCACGAAGCACTTGGAATTTCATTTTTATCAAAGTGGTTGTTCTGCATATATATATATATATATAATTTTTAGAAACAGGCGAATATTAAAACATATCTCAGGTCAGAAGAGCTCGAACTACGAACCTGGAACAAGGTAAGAGTGCTCAAGGTATGGACCAGTGGGACGTGGTAGAGCACTACGAACATTGTTCCAAGGTTCGTTGGTTCGAATCTCCTTTGACCTGAGATTAGTGTTTGTGAATATTTCGTCTGTTCTGCGAATTCTAAACATTGTAAAAATCTCTCGTCGGTCGATACATTATTGCTGGGCTTGTAGCTATAATGTAGTGAGTGAGGGCGAAGGTGAGAGAGACAGGAACACTCACCATGCTGCTGTACACCACTGTTGAGTCCTCAGTGTAGGCTCTGCCGAGGATGACACTCACCATGCTGCTGTACACCACTGTTGAGTCCTCAGTGTAGGCTCTGAGGGAGACACTCACCATGCTGCTGTACACCACTGTTGAGTCCTCAGTGTAGGCTCTGCAGAGGATGACATTCACCATGCTGCTGTACACCACTGTTGAGTCCTCAGTGTAGGCTCTGCCGAGGATGACATTCACCATGCTGCTGTACACCACTGTTGAGTCCTCAGTGTAGGCTCTGTAGTGGAAGACACTCACCATGCTGCTGTACACCACTGTTGAGTCCTCAGTGTAGGCTCTGGAGTGGAAGGATTTTTGATATAGTAGAAAGTAAAAAGTGAGTAATAGTGTTTGTGCTCGAATCTTAGATTAATATAGAGGAAAGATTCTGGGAAGTGTTACGTCACTGTTTAGGAAAATTAAAATTAAATTCAAGTGAGAGAATAAATGTGTTTGGTGATCTTAATATTTAACTGAGTGACACTTGCTGAAGGTGTGAAAGAAAAATTTAATACCATTGAGGAGCTTTTAATTCAAATGTGTTTAGATGTTTGGTAACAAACACAAAGTGTTTTCAGTAAAATATGATGAATAGATAAACAAGATATAATGAAGTGTGTAGCGAGAGCAGAGTGTGATAGAGTGTACTCATGTGTACAAGACTGACGGGAAGGTTTATGGGTGTACAATTTTTTTTTTAAGAAGGGCAACTAAAAATTATTAACTTTTATTTGAGGGTAACTAAAATAAAAACAAGGCGGAGCACAAGGAGAATGTTGTTAATGAGTAAAAAAAATAAACAGAAAATTAATGAATTAAAAGGATGGATAGTGAACGATATTAGCAACTGTAGGCAAATTATCTAATGACAAAAACAATGATAAATATATTGAGATGATGTGGAGTGCGTTTAGGAATTATTTCAGTGAATTTAGCTACAGAATTTAAGATGCATGAGGGATATATACTGAAAGATGGAATTATGAGATGAAAAGGGTGATAAGAGAGACAAAGATGACTTACCAGAGGTTTTTGACAGTCTGTATCTACAGAAATCACTGTGCAGGAGGTCGATGGCTTGGTCGACTGGCACATTAATGAACAAGGTCATAACGTCTAAGCTCACTAGCATCTTATCACTAACGTCGAACTCTTTTCTGGGAGATATCATTGTTGCTATTTATTAATGACTCTGCTTTTTGGGAGACTCGGAGTAAGAGTTTCGCAAGTTAGTGTTGTTTGGAAGAAGGAAATTGAAAATGAAAGTAAATTTAAGGGGAACATATACAAGAACAAGACGATGAGAGTAAATAGAAGTTTAGGGAATGAAAGATTGCAAGTCAGCAGCAGCAGCAGCAGCAGCAGTAGTGGTAGTAGTAACAACTGCAGTAGTATTAGCAGTGGTAGTAAAGGGATGGACTATGGTGTAGCGAGAGAGAACGAGGGCTACGTTTCCCGCACCAGCTCCCCCATTCAACACACTCACAGGGATAATTATTCTTCCCAGAGCTCCTTTTCTCTCCCCATTCTTATTTCCCCTCTGAATGAACCTCCCCCTCCCCCCTGCTAGATGAAATTGTTTTTCACTTTCCCTCTTTTGTTTTAGAAATGACAGGGAGACTCCCGAAGTAATTCCTTTATTTCGACCGTGGTTGTACCACGATTATGAAGGGAGAGGTGTGGGAGGATAAGAGGGGGAGGGGGGGGTGAAAGGGACAATATGGAACAATTTTTAAAATGAGTGACCAAGTGCCAAAAACAAGTAACTGATTAACTGAGAGGAGTTATACCGGGCGGTGGATTCGACTCTAAGGACATAACTAGGGCAGAATGAGGGATGGACTTGAAGGGAAGAGGGGGTGGGGACGTAGGCAGTGAACATTTAACAGGGAAAGTAGGTAAATTCGGCTGGAAGAAGATATACGCCAGGGCGTGGTGGTCAGGTCCAGGAGGCATAATTAGGAGGCTCGTGCATTTTCCCTATAATTTAATTATATTTTAAGAACTTTGAATAATGAGAAGAAATAAAAGGAGACGAAAGTTAAGCAACCAAAAGAGAGTAAAGAAAGAATAACAACCAGAAAAAAATATAAACCAAATTATCTTTAGTAGTTTCCTGGAGTTGAAAAAAAGTACCAATTTATATGCACTTTCTTTTTAAGTTCACAGAGAGGAGTTGAAGTGGAGGAGATACAGAATAACAATAATCTCCTCTCGCCGTTGTTAGCAAGAACAGCAGCTGGAAACACTTGTGCTATTGCTTATAGAAAAATATCTTTGCCGGGAGCTACTGTCATTACGTCCTGAAGGAGGAGGAACGGCGCCGCCGCCTGCTAATGCTTGCTCTTCCTCGACACCCAGGCACCAGGGACCCGCCTGCATTGTTTAGCGATAGTTTTTCATTAAACTTTTACAGTTGAAGTGAGATTTCATTAAAGTAACACAGAGTTTTCTTCCTTAAACTCTTCCATTTCAAGGAATGTATTTTTCTTATATTTTACAAAGTGCTGAGAATGGGAGCTTTTGATGATGGTTGAGGCATCAATCAGTATTTGATGGTGCTGGTGAGCCATCAATAAGCATTTTGTGGTGTTGTGAGGCATTATTCGCTTATTGTTAGTGTTGGTTAGTCATCAATTAGTTTGTTGATGGTGTTAGCGAGGAATCAACCAGATATTTAATGACAGTGAAGAATCAGTCAGTTATTGTTGTTGTTGACTTACAAGTCATTAGAATCTCAGTGTTTACGAATGATGTTCATAGATGCTCACGTGTTTGAGTTGCTTTACCTGTTCTGCAGTTGTTTTGCTTGTGTCTGTTGTTGCCCTTGTTGTTGATGTTACTTGTGTTGCTGTAGCTACCTGTGTTGCTTGTGTTATGTTACCTTTGTTGCTGTAGCTACCTGTGTTGCTTCTGTTATGTTACCTGTGTTGCTTGTCTAATATGGGGTGGTAGTGTTGCTGAGTCTCAACACCAGCAGCAGGTGACGGCGTGTTTACATACACTCAGCACCACCTGGACACACTTCCTCCTCACCACCTGCTCTTCCCCTTATTGATTCTTAATGTGTTAATTAAAATGTAAATACCAAACAGTACCATAAACGAACGCAACACATATAAATACACACAGACGTTATATATATATATATATATATATATATATATATATATATATATATATATATATATTTATGCCGAATAGGTAAAACTTGCGATTCTGGTTTAAATAGCAACGCTCTTCTTGCCGAATAAGGCAAGCGAAAATTTGTGTATGCAATATTCGCAAAAATCATTCTGAACCTAACGAAAAAAAATCATTGTTTGTTTATTATTAAATTATTGTAAACTTGTCTAAAATATATTTAGGTGGATTAGGCTAAATTAAATTGCGCTTGTTATAATAAGGTTAGGTAAGTTTTATTAGGATCTTTTTGTACAAAATTATTAATTTCTACATTAACATAAATGAAAAAAAATATATCTATAAACGTATAAGAGAAAAATTTAGAAAGGACTTAATTTTAAATGAGTTCTTGCTTATTGACCAGTTTTTACCTATTGCCTTATTATTATATCATATTATATATATTATTATATATATATATATTCATATATATCATTATTATCACTCACCTCACTCTTCACTCCTTCACCTCCCTCACTTCTTCACCTCCCTCACTTCCTTCACTTCCTTCACTTCCCTCACTTCCTTCACCTCCCTTACTTCCTTCACCTCCCTCACTTCCTTCACTTCCCTCACTTCCTTCACCTCCCTTACTTCCTTCACCTCCCTCACTTCCTTCACCTCCCTCACATCCTTCACCTCCCTCACTTCCTTCACCTCCCTCACTTCCTTCACCTCTCTCACATCCTTCACCTCCCTCACTTCCTTCACCTCCCTCACTTCCTTCACCTCCCTCACTTCCTTCACATCCCTCACTGCCTTCACATCCCTCACTTCCTTCACCTCCCTCACTTCCTTCACCTCCCTCACTTCCTTCACCTCCCTCACTTCCTTCACCTCCCTCACTTCCTTCACCTCCCTCACTTCCTTCACCTCCCTCACTTCCTTCACCTCCCTCACTTCCTTCACCTCCTCACTCCTTCACTCCTCACTCCTTCACCTCCCTCACTTCCTTCACCTCCCTCACTTCCTTCACTCCCTCACTCCTTCACTCCCTCACTCCTTCACTCCTCACTTCCTTCACCTCCCTCACTCCTTCACCTCCTCACTTCCTTCACCTCCCTCACTTCCTTCACTCACTCCCTCACTTCCTTCACCTCCCTCACTTCCTTCACCTCCCTCACTTCCTTCACCTCCCTCATTTACTGCCATTTGCTTGCTAAACCTTTTTTCGTAAATTCTCTGCAGTATTTCAATGCAGTTTTACTTGAGTTTAAAACCTTTCTGCTTTCCGTTTTTTTTTTTTTCCAAAATGTTCTTGGAACATTTGGAGACAAAAATCACGAATGTAACCATTTACATATAGTATATATTTATGCATTAAATTCATTACGTTATTTTTAAAGGTATATTGATTGCTTTGGGGTATCTGGGTGTGGCCCTGTGATGGGTCTGACCAAACCTGGTGGTTACTGCAGCTTAAGCATGGATTTATACTGGCTGTTTTTGCATTTTCGTTCTTGTAAGTAATAAATGCCGGTCGTTACAAGGGGTCGTCCACACCTGAAGAATGATGAATATGTACATGCGTATACAGACAACCAGACAACGAGTGCTCATCAGCCTCCGCTCCTCGATGATCCAACTTTCTCGTAAACCCAAATTTTCTCTCGGGTATAATAAAATTCGTTGTGTGAAATGCTATTTTAAAAGAAAGTCAGGTGTCAAGGGTTTGTCTGTGACAATGAACGTCCATGTATCATCGTTGTTGTTTGTCTACTGTGTATCTTCTGTTTTGTATGTGTCACACTGGTTGTACCGACGTCATTGCATTTAATCTAATGTATTTTTGTCTTGTATATGTCGCACTGGACATTTTTACGTCACTTCTTGCTCTGCTGTCTCCGGTGTATTGAGATGTGTGTCAGGCAGGACACATCCCTACCACGCTTCACCTGTTGATCTCTTATGTATATCACACTGGACTTCCTCATCACTTGTGTTGCTTTACTCTCTATTTTAATTGTAAGTCGATCAGCTGGTCGTCTTGCATACTTGATTTTCAGTACATTTTTTTATCACTGGTCTTAAGTAAAAAGTTAGGTTATTCGCTCCTTCACCACATTCTACTGTTGCCTCTGGGGCTGTTTTTATGGCACAACACATAGTCGTTAGAGAACACTTGCAGGTTAAGGAAAATACTTGAAGGAACTACAATGCAAATTAGATTAATGTTTGAAGCTACAGAGCAGCCGATCATTAATAAACAACGCTGATTCGCGTGGAGATTTGAACGTTGCAGGGGCTTTTTCTTCAAGACGCCGGCCCGCCAGATGTGTTGCACCATTTTTTTCAAAGTAGCTTATTTGTGGTTAAAAATGTTTTATAGGTATGTATAGCCTAACCGCGAATAACAAAATATACATTACAAATTATTTTTCCAAGTGCAATGATAGGTCAGAAATTGACGCTGGAAAACTGTTAAGAAGAAAAAAAAACCTCTAAAATGATAATTGTTTGCCTGTAGGATATAGAGTTATTGTCACACACTGCTCTCCGGCGGCTCTGGTGAACACACTAACACAGGTACCATTAAAAAAAGCTGTAGCAAGTGAGGGGTGGCGTGTTGAAGCAGCCAGCAGTGCAACATAAACACAAGGGCCGTGCGGGAGTGCTCCTTGTCACGATGCTGGACTTGTGTTGGGATCTGATCCTCAAATATGCGCTGATAGCAGAGCGTGACTAGGGAATGTTATTGTTTTGCCCATGATGGAGAGTGGTAACATAGGGGGCCATACATCCTTCACCCTCCACTGAGGAAACTTGAGTCAAGACACAGCAACACAAAGCTTGAGACACACATGAAGTTTAAGACTTAACACCTTAAGTAATGAAGCTCGTATTATTTGGGCTCAGGTTACAAGTCACGATATTTGGCTGAAATGTTTGAATTATGTTTAAATATTAGAAGCAATGTGATTATAATATTTTGGATTAACAGTTGAAGATTTTGTTCTGAGAAGCAGGTTTATAGAACAGCGTCACTCATCCTGTGAATGAACATACAAACAACTGAAATAGGACAGAATGTGGCACAAGTTGATAATGCAGTTAAATATTAGCTTTAAAGATTTGATGATAATTAGAAGAAGCATACGGAAGCTAATGTCCAAATTTCGTCAATAAAATTGATAAATTACACATGCACAGATCAAATCTAATTCAGATCTTTCAGAGGGACCGGAGAGACCAATATCATAAAATACACAAGCACATTAAGCTTGACGCTCAGACGTTGTGTTATCAAGTAATCAACATGGAAGGGCTGATGCTTATCAGATGCGGCTCACAGAAATGTTCATAACAAAAGCAACATTTCAATTTTTCAAAATTCTTCAAAAAAAAAAAGAGCAAATTGGAACCTACACAGGATAAAATCAGTCCAAACTTTTCTCTAGGTAAGACAGACCAGCTTTTAAGAAAATAAGTTTTATGTAAGCTCACTGTACATAACATACGAATTTGTAATAAATAACCCAAGTGTCTGTGAATCTGGCCTAAGTGTCAGTACATAGTTGTTAAAATTTTGAAGTAGACCGGAGGAAGTCTACTCGAGTTATGAGCTAAATGAAAGTGAAAACTTGGAGGAAGACAGAAAACTCGACAACCTCTTAAATGGGTATTAGCTGTCCCACTTCTCGGACACCTGATAACCATTATGTAACCACAACAAATCCTACATATTTTCTGTAAAATGCTTCCAATCTTAGTAACACTGTTCAAACATGTCTGTAGTACTGACCAACTAAATTATAAGAGACGGAGCTAATAAGTATGTTTAGCTAGCCTCCTGTGCAGAGTCTTTCCTCTCTTTGAGTTTTGTTTGTGCCTACCGCATAAGGTTTGTCAGGAAACAGGACAAGTGTGTCCTGAAGGGGGTCTTAGTCATATGATGACCCGCAGCTGGAGCTTTTGGTCATCTAACAAAGGCCTTCAGCTGGATTACCGGTTCACCCCTTTAAAACTATAGTTGTTTATGTGTGTTATAGTGTCCGGCTCTTCCTCTGCTAGTCTGTTCTTAACCTCACAGCTATTGTTGGTGTTACTGTCCACATATATGCCACTTTCTCTTATAGAGAAAAAGAAGTAGGGAAGAGCTGTAGTGGGATGTACAGAAGTGGTGTTGACGTAGTGAAAGAAGTGATGGAAGGCTGAGTAAAGATGCTGAGTGCCAGTTAAAAGCGTAGACAAGAAATGAAATAACAGGGGACAAGTTGGCAGGCGGAGTAGGTGTAAAGATGTGAAGACAGGGGTAATGTGACGACGTGGGTGATGTGGGGACGTGGTGATGTGAGGACGGGGGTGATGGAGGACGGGGTGATGTGAGGACGGGGGTGATGTGAGGACAGGGGTAATGTGACGACGTGGGTGATGTGGGGACGTGGTGATGTGAGGACGGGGGTGATGTGAGGACGGGGGTGATGTGGGGACGGGGTGATGTGAGGACGGGGGTGATGTGAGGACGGGGGTGATGTGAGGACAGGGGTAATGTGACGACGTGGGTGATGTGGGGACGGGGTGATGTGAGGACGGGGGTGATGTGAGGACGGGGGTGATGTGGGGACGGGGTGATGTGAGGACGGGGGTGATGTGAGGACGGGGGTGATGTAGTGCGGGGGTGTGACTATTTGTGGGTTTATTTCCCCTACAACACTCTCCCCGCTGGGGATGAAGTTTTGATACCTTTATCCAGGTTACCACTGAGCTATAATATTTTCTTGAATCCCACATTTTTTTTTTCCTGTCTCTATTACGGTGTCCAGTCCTGGTGGAGGCGCACTTGCTCTTTTTGTCTGATCTTTTCAAAATGACTTTCCTTCTTAAGATTTGATCTTTTACAAATCGGAACAATTATTTTATTATTATTATTATTATCATTGGGGAGCGCTAAACCTGTAGGATTATACAGAGCTTGTGGGGGGATGGAAGGTATTCAGGCTCAATTCAGGAAACCGGAGCAAAGATCCAATTCCCTAGATCAAAAGCCCCTCACCAGCGTCAAATTTTATGAGTAGAATTGTTCCCACCTGCCCCTTGTTTTCCTCCTCACATCTCTCCTGCTTATTCTTTTCCTCAACCCTTTAAACCACAAAAGTTTTTCATGCTTTTCTTTGTCCTTAAGTTGTCATTTCAAGCCATTTACAATTATCTCCATTTTTGCATTATTTTCACTTTCTTGTTCTCTATCCTGCATCATTTTGGTGTTTTTTTCCCCTTCTCCCCACTCATCTCCCTTCAGTCCTAGTTTCCCCTCCCCCCAGTAACAGCCTCACTACCGCCCTCCCCACTCATCTCCTCCAACTCCCCTGTACATCCAACCTCTCTTGCCTCCACCTGGCACAAAGATTTTATCCTCCATCTCCTCCCTTCTTCCTCACTCCCGTCTCTTTCCTTTCACCTCTGATGTATTCCTAATTCTTCCTCATCTCTCTTCTCTCATTCTGAGTTCAGTCTCTTGAGGTACTAATTCCATCTGGCTGTTCTGTTGTTTGTCTACTCCATAACAGTCAGGAGCTATGACTCGACCCCTGCAACCACAACTAGGTGAGTACAGATTTCTCCTTACATCATTATCTCTCTCTCTCTCTCTCTCTCTCTATCTATCTATCTATCTATCTATCTATCTATCTATCTATCTATCTATCTATCTCTCTCTCTCTCTCTCTCTCTCTCTCTCTCTCTCTCTCTCCTTACTGTTCCTGTTTAGTCATGTTCCTTTCAACTCTGCAAACTCTCCTACTAACATCCTGACTGGTCTGAGAGCAGCCTGCTGATGCTAGACGAAGGTTCGAGTCTTCAACATTACTTACGGGGAATGATCAACTGGAGTGAGGCGATTCATGAAATATAGATACATTTTTTTTGTGTTAATCTTGCCGAGTTTGTTTGAGGTTAAACCTTCTCAGCCACAGGTAACTTCAGACAAGTTCCTTGAATTTGCTTCCTGGTTCTGCCTACATATCTTCCACACTTTTTCATTACCGTCTCTTCCACGTGTATCCCTTCCTCTCTTTCCTTTTTGTATTTCTATGCTGCAGTTCTTCCCTCACTTCTTTCTTACTATTTTCACTTCTGGATTTTTGCCTTTGTTGGCACTCACTTCATATCAGGGAAGGGTCCTGATGGCATTCTGGCACTCCACTTTACCCAGGGACACTGCTGATCAACACTGTTCAATGTTGTCTCCTTCAACCTTCACTCAACTCTTACCTAAAGAGCCTCAGTGGCTTTCAGAAACTTTACTCAGACTTTCTCAGTCACTAATGAACGCTCTTTTTCCCAAGCTTGTCCTTGAGACCAGCTCACACCTATGTGCGTGCAAGGTGTGTGCGTGCAATGTGTGTGCGTGCAAGGTGTGTGCGTGCAAGGTGTGTGCGTGCAAGGTGTGTTCGTGCAAGGTGTGTGCGTGCAAGGTGTGTGCGTGCAAGGTGTGTGCGTGCAAGGTGTGTGCGTGCAAGGTGTGTGCGTGCAAGGTGTGTGCGTAGTGGGGCAAGGTGTGTGCAGTGTGTGCATTATCTGTGTTTGTTTGGGCAAGTTTGGTGGCAACGTTCCATGGTGCATCGTTGTATGTGTTGTTAAGGGTAGTTGTCAGTTGTTTGTATTTGTCTATACTTTGTTGTAATATATTAGGCTAGTATATACGAAATTTTAGTTTGTTTCATATAGTGGAGAGTCAGTTTGCGAGAGAGAGAGAGAGAGAGAGAGAGAGAGAGAGAGAGAGAGAGAGAGAGAGAGAGAGGAGGTGAAGAAGGTAAGGGGAGAAAAAACCGAGAGAGAAACTGACAGAGGAAGATAACCTGTGAAAACTACAGATACATTTATATGACGAAGAAGTCTTGTGGTTTGTTTCTCGAGTTTTTGAGCCTGAAATAAGAAACTCTGGTTGGAATATCTGCTCAAGACAATACTGTTTTTTAAGACGGGCTGGGAGAGCCATCGTTAGGTCTCCAGGCAACGTTCCACTACGCGAACACTAGAATCAAAAAGACAACTGCTTGTCCTTCCCGTGCTCCAGAGTTTGCCTTGTTTGCGTCATATCCCTAGAACAGTCATCAACCTATTATCCAGACGACACTTAACCCACACATCCACCTAACCTACGGTAACCTAACCCACACAGTCTACTGTACCTACCTTAACTTAACCTACAGAATAAACATCTACCTTACAAGATATATTATTGAGTATTTCTCCCCTTTTTATTATTCATCTTTAAGATGAGAAATTACTTCTTGGGCAGTTGCAGTTGCGGTTGACAACTGCTGCGCTACGATACACAGGACATATATCAAGGCACAATAAAATAGCCGCTTGAGCAACAGTCTAAAATCAGTCTTTATCAGACTGATACCTTGATTTTCTTTTTTAATTTTCCTGTCTTTCTCTTCTTTTTCCTCCTTATGTTCCTTCTTCTCATTTTATAATTTATAGTTATTACTAAAAATTACTTAACTGTTAAAAATCTGGTGTATTTGTCTACACTGTCCAGAATCTGGCGTTTGTCTACTGTGTCAAGTATCTGGTGTTTGTCTACTGTGTCAAGTATCTGCTGTTTGTCTATTGTGTAAAGTATCTGGTGTTTATCTACTGTGTAAAGTATCTGGTGTTTGTCTACTGTGTAAAGTATCTGGTGTTTGTCTACTGTGTAAAGTATCTGGTGTTTGTCTACTGTGTAAAGTATCTGGTGTTTGTCTACTGTGTAAAGTATCTGGTGTTTGTCTGTCGTGTCAAGTATCTGGTGTTTGTCTACTGTGTCAAGTATCTGGTGTTTATCTACTGTGTCAAGTATCTGGTGTTTGTCTACTGTGTCAAGTATCTGGTGTTTGTCTACTGTGTCAAGTATCTGGTGTTTGTCTAATGTGTCAAGTATCTGGTGTTTGTCTACTGTGTCAAGTATCTGGTGTTTGTCTACTGTGTCAAGTATCTGGTGTTTGTCTGCCGTGTCAAGTATTTGATGTTTGTCTACTGTGTCAAGTATCTGGTGTTTGTCTACTGTGTCAAGTATCTGGTGTTTGTCTAACGTGTCAAGTATCTGGTGTTTGTCTACTGTGTCAAGTATCTGGTGTTTATCTACTGTGTCAAGTATCTGGTGTTTGTCTACTGTGTCAAGTATCTGGTGTTTATCTACTGTGTCAAGTATCTGGTGTTTGTCTGCTGTGTCAAGAATTTGGACAACAAAAACAACAACAACAACAACAACAATAATAATAATAATAATAATAATAATAATAATAATAATAATAATAATAATAAATTTTATAACACCGAATCTTCTAAGGAATCTACTGTGTATAAATATTTCATTTTTAAGTAGGGTAAAATGCTATTGCGTGTAGGCCAGCTGATGCTTACCTAATCATTTCTTACTAAGAGTCGTGTCAGGAGAATGTCATGTTTGCTGATAGACAAAACACCACAACATGTGATGTAATGCGTTGAGGATGAGCTCGGGGAAGCGGGAAAGATGGTCGGAGGAACACCTCACTTCCGGGTACTTGGCCACAACACCTGCAGGAACACGTCATTTCCGGCTACCTGGCTACGTCACTGGCCAACTTGTCGTCATACTTGGCCAATCTGCCACTCTATGGCAAAGCTCAAAACTTTATTAAAATATTCTTGGTGTCAGGCGGACATTCTTCAATAAGTGGAGAGTTTATAAACACTTCTGACCTGCAGTGCCACCCCTGGTGCCATGATGAACAGTGTCACCCCTGGTGCCATGATGAACAAGTGCCACCCCTGGTGCCATGATGAACAGTGCCACTCTTGGTGCTATGATGAACAGTGCCATCTCTGATGCCATGATGAACAGTGCCACTCTTGGTGCCATGATGAACAGTGCCATCTCTGATGCCATGATGAACAGTGTCACCCCTGGTGCCATGATGAACAGTGCTACCCCTGGTGCCATGATGAACAAGTGCTACCCCTGGTGCCATGATGAACAGTGCTACCCCTGGTGCCATGATGAACAGTGCTACCCCTGGTGCCATGATGAACAGTGCTACCTCTGGTGCCATGATGAACAGTGCTACCCCTGGTGCCATGATGAACAGTGCCACCCCTGGTGCCATGATGAACAGTGCTACCTCTGGTGCCATGATGAACAGTGCTACCCCTGGTGCCATGATGAACAGTGCCACCCCTGGTGCCATGAGGAACAGTGCTACCCCTGGTGCCATGATGAACAGTGCTACCCCTGGTGCCATGATGAACAGTGCCACCCCTGGTGCCATGATGAACAGTGCCACCCCTGGTGCCATGATGAACAGTGCTGTGGAGAATTTGTTTGATAAGTACACTTCCCTGCATGAAACAAACATAAGACAAGTGTTACTCATCTTTTAACAGTACCATGTCCAGCAGCCTCTCCCTGGAAATCTCTTCAGGGTGCCGTCCCAGTTTCCACAGTGGCTGTTGATTAGCAAGTTTGTTATACAATTTGCCTCAACGTAGCGTATATCTCAGCATTTCACTATCATCTGAAATACGTAGTGATACTCACTAGGGTTTGGGTGAATCACCCACGTGTCACGGGATCTATTAGTAATTCCAGTTAAATCTCACCTCTACCTATTAGCTGCAACTAACATAATTAGATGTGGGTATTGCTGGACTTACCTGGGTATTGTAACTGACCCAATTTTCCCTAATTTGTTGTAGGGTAGGTGTGACCCAAGTATTGATGTCTTGAGTAGGCTGCTTTAGATGCCTAGTTATGTCCTCACTCGTTGATAAGGAGTCACTTTGGTCAGTCTTTACACGATAGGGTGATATCTTGTCCCTTTGTTCATAACACCTGAATGCATACCGCGACACAAACTTTTTCACTTTATGGGGATTGTACCGCGGATTATGCACTCATGTTTCTTTTTAACACTGGTTTTCCTAGTGGAGATTGACAGTATATCAGAGTTTACTGCACAAAGTCATTATTTTCTTTGTTCTCAGAGGGAGATTTGTGACGTGTTCACGCTCTGATATCTGAATTCAACCTAACTTGTTGCCCTGCCCTGAGCCCACCAGTTCACCCTCCGTACAAAAGAATTGCTGAGTTCAGCTTTATATCTCTTCCCTACTACACAATACAACAATAAATAAAACAAGAAGGTTGTTTCCTTGTTGTTTAGTTGTATACTAGAACTCATAATAGTCCTAACTTGTAAACCAAGTGGGGCGTAGGTTTTCTCTTAATTTTCCTGCGATGGAGAAACAATAATTATTCTCGTTTAACCTCATTGTGTAGTTGATCAGAAACTCTAGCAAGGAGAGAAAGGTGTGTCTTGTGAGGAAGAGTCCACTAGCCCCTTCCGGGAGGGCTAAGTCCCTCAGAGGGCTGAGGGGGGCTAAGAGATACCCCTTTTACTGCAGAATTTTCTCCATAAGTGCCACCTCTGGTGCCATGATGAACAGTGCCACCTCTGGTGCTATGATGAACAGTGCCACCCCTGGTGCCATGATGAACATGGTCACCCCTGGTGACCATGTTCATCATGGTACCCTTTGTGGCAATAGTACCATAATGAACACGGGCATTCCTGGTGCCGTGAACACTGCCACCCCTTGTGCCATGATGAACACTGCCACCAATGGTACCATGATGAACACGGGCACCTCTTGTGCCGTGAACACTGCCACCCCTGGTGCCATGATGAACACGGCCACCCCTGGTGTCATGCTGAACACGGCCACCCCTGGTGCCATGATGAACACTGCCACCCCTGGTGCCATAAACACTACCACCCTTGGTGCCATGAACACTACCACCCCTGGTACCATGATGAACAGTGCCACCACTGGTGCGATGAACACTACCACCCCTGGTACCATGATGAACAGTGCCACCACTGGTGCCATGAACACTACCACCCCTAGTACCATGATGAACACTGCCACCCCTGGTGCCATGAACACTACCACCCCTGGTACCATGATGAACACGGCCACCACTTTTGTTGTTATATCACAAGAGGATAAAACAGCTCCTCCTTACCCTCAGTATGGTAAATATGGGTATTGAGTTGAGGCAGTGTGTACAACATCTACCCTCTCACTACTATAGAGAACTTTACTCACTCCCACATAACCAGATACACTCATATCAGCCTTGTTAAGACTAAAAAATTAAAGATGGGAAAGTGAATACTATGTTCCACTTAATTACAATTTTTTCATATTTATTATAGCAATACACTTGGTGATCTGATACTAGGATAACTGGGGAAGATACAAGATAATTGGGACAGGGGAATAAAATTAGCTGACGAAACAGAACATTAACTTTCATTATAAAATATAAGTCCTTAGCAGATCACTCCTGGAAGACCAGTCAAGTTCCTAGTTCCAGGTCACAAGACCTTACAGAGGGTTTTAAGTTATCTCCCCGAGAAAGTCTGGCCACCGAATGCTCACATAGAGCCCCAGATCTGCACCCGACCAGAGCTCTTCCCAAAGTCCTCACACAGAACCCCCAGCCCAGCACCCGACCAGAGCTCTTCCCAAATCCCCTCCTTAGCTGCAATGCCTGAGCTTTTGAAGGTATCTGTACACCCCTGTAACTACTGGCTAGAGATCAGCTCCATGGTAACATTCAATACATGGTCTCCATCAAGGCTAGACCCCCTTAACAGAATCAGTGTGTGAAAATTTGCAACCAAATACACCTATCTTCACAAAAAAGATATAAACAAGACACCCGATCTAATGGTATCACAGAAACCCTTCCGTTTCTCACTAACAAAATATTGGAGATAGTCGTCCCGTGCTATGGTAAACACGGCCACTACTTGATGAGTAAGACACATGTGCAAAAGTTGGTTATCTTTATTTTTTGAAGCCTGCTGTGTAGGCTTCTTCATTCAAATATAGAGGTTTCTAAAATATTTTAGATAGGAGAAACAGTGGACTATGGAGATGAAGATTCTCAAGGTTGAGGGACAAACCGCCTCATATTTAATTCTCTGCGGATTCTGCTGTCTAAAATATTAGCAACTTTTGAATTCGACTGAAGACGCCTATAGAGGAGGCGAAACGTTTCGAAAATAAAGATAACCAATTGTTGCGCATGTGTCTGTCTGCTCTACTTGTTGAAATTGTGTATCATGTATGATGTGTCATACAACTTCCCCTTGTTGACATCCTCGTCCACCTCACCCACCCACATTTCCCACATACCTCACCCATCTATTTCTCCCGCTAATTTCACCTACGCATACTCCCCGCCTGCCTAACCCACTCACATCACCCGCCTACTTAACTAACCCACATCCCCCCTACACATATCACCCACAGCACCCACCTTTATCCCCCTTCCATCCCTCCCTCTCACCACACCCACCCTTATTCCCAACCTACACACCTCCTCAGCCTACACACCTCCTCAGCCCACACACCTCCCCAGCCCACATAACTCCCAGCCCACACACCTCCCCAGCCCACACACCTCCCCAGCCCACACACTCTTTCGATTTGCATACGCTCATAAAACATTGGTACTCTCACATTTGGTAACTGGTCATAAATTCTGAGGATGGAACTGCAGCCATTTCAACTCTGGCGCTGTGCAAGCCATTGATTTCGAAGTAAAAACAAATTTAGAGGCGGGGGAAAGGTTGCCATTTAGTGAGTTTTTAAGTCGAGGTGGACGTATTTTAGAAAAAAATATGGAGGCCGGCAGGGTTTTAGATCCTGCTCCATTAACACCGCAAGTCTAAATACACTAACTTACTTTATCTCAGTCGATAGACAATACATAAAGTTCTTTTCGCAAAGGGTCACTTACAGACATAAATGCAATGTTAGGAGCCTTCAAAGAGACCCACATCACAGGTTTCTTAGTCAAGTCTGGTTCCCAGACTGCAATACACAGATGTGATGAAGCAAACAAGTTGTAGGGAGAAGTGCTGCGGCTTCTTAGTGATTTTTAGATTTGAGAATTTGCACCCCATATCCATCCTGTGGGTGGTAACGCAAGAGCATATGGATACACAAAAGGCCTAGGAACTAGGCCCCAAAAGGGTTAACAGGAGTACATCTTGATTTACATCTACAATTGTCTTATCAGTTTAGGATATTTGCTTCATATCTGGTTGACGTATTTCATTAATGAGATACTTTGACATATTAAATAAGTTGCGCATCATAAGACGATGCGGTTTGAGATGCTTGCAATAAAATTAGACAACAAAACTCTAGTAATTATCCTCACTGACAAACCACTGTCAACAGTCCAACAGTCTACCTACCGGTATGGGGTTTCCTTAATTAAGGGTGTTCCGGGGATTAACTCCTCCGCGGCCCAGTTCTTGACCAGACCTCCCGGCCCGGTCCTTGACCAGGCCTCCCGGCCCGGTCCTTGACCAGGCCTCCCGGTGAATCAGGGCAGTGACAGAGCAATTCACTGAACAGATGAAGAATATCAACAAGTGCAAAGATGATCATAAACCCTCAAGGGAAGTTCTCTGGTGCCGCTGAAGGGCTCTTGAACCGAGGACCCTGTTCTCCCCCTTCCTTGGATCGAAACTGATTGCTTCTCATGTCCTACGCGCTGTATAACCCCTACGGGTTAAGCTCTTCCCCTGAATATAATGGAACATATAGGCACATACCAGAAACTTCATTAAACTGCGACAAGCTAGACGTCAACCAAGATGCAACACAGCCTAGCAACGTCAACAGAGGACACAGCCTAGAATCGCAGAGCAACAAGCCTAGAAGTCACAGAGGCAACAGCTAGCAAGTCAACAAGATGCAACACAGCCTAGCAACGTCAACCAAGAGGCAACACAGCCTAGCAACGTCAACCAAGAGGCAACACAGCCTAGCAACGTCAACCAACAGGCAACACAGCCTAGCAACGTCAACCAAGAGGCAACACAGCCTAGCAACGTCAACCAACAGGCAACACAGCCTAGCAACGTCAACCAAGAGGCAACACAGCCTAGCAAATCATATTATGATAAACATGATCATCGAGAAGTGTAGGAATATCAAAGGCGTGATGATCTTAAGTACACTACACTCCAGTCACAATCTTAAGTACACTACACTCCAGTCACAATCTTAAGTACACTACACTCCAGTCACAATCTCACTCAAGTACAAACAATCATAAATTCAATAACAAGAAATATGAAAGAAAATGAAAGTCATTAAACAAATAGGAAAATTTTTAATGTCTCTTTCAAATTTACGAAATCCAGATCTTGTTATTGACCCTTTACTTTAAGGAGATTTATACGATAATGATGACAATGAAATGAGCGAAATGAGAGCAGCGCGAAACCATGATTAGAAGTCCAGTTGACTTCTAGCTTCTCATCAACTCTGCCTACCCTCTAAAATATATAATCGACATTAACACCCGTTGTATGCTTAAAAAACTGAAACATGCTTAGGCTTACAGCACCCGAGAAAGATTCCGAGAGTATTTAATAAAGCTTGAGTGTTGCGCCTGAGTGGCTACTTTATTGTGCAGCCCCATGATCATTCTGGGAGTCGCAGCGCAAAAAAAAAAAAAAAGGAATTACAGACGTCACAAATGAGCCTTTATGAGAGCCCTTTGGTATAGTCACATCACAAAAAATATTAAAGTCCTTTTATATATTATAATCATTTCATGTGGCTAATGTAAATAATACAATATTCCGATACAATCTCATAAACTTTAGGTCTCTTAGTACCACTAAAAAACGTCTGTCACATGACTGCGTTGCAGTCTCATGAAAAATCGGTTCATTCAGATTTAGAAAGGATATAGCAAAGTACTGGTTTGGAAATAGAGTAGCCGATGAGTGGAACAGTCTGCCTAGTAGGGTTATTGAAGCTAAAAGCTTGGATAGCTTCAAATATATGTTAGATAAATACATGAGTGAGAGGGGTTGGATTTGAGTGGGACTTGCACGTGCATTAATAAAGTTATCAAAGCTTATTCCTTGGGAAACATTGATAATGGGTTTGACCGAAGTATGAGCCAGTAGGCCTGCTGCAGTGTTCCTCCTTCCTTATGTTCTTGTGTAGTCGACGAAAACGTGGATACAATCTCAAGATTTCAGACATCCTATCATTAACACTAACATAAAAGCGAGACGCCACCAGAAGGCACAACCAGTGTACTTTGTAGAAAGATCTTATATTTGTGAGAAATCCCAGACGCTCTAGAATAAGCGGATGTAACGAAGCTTGAGAAAGCAGGCAGCAGCGCCAGCACTACACACCATTAGCACTAAACTCTCAGCATAATAACTTACAAAGGATGTTAATACGTCAACTTTCTGACTTATAGAAAAGCAGGAGCAAGGTGACCTGGTAAACAAGAGAACAGGAAGATCAAACATCTTACTCCTTCCTTTCCTTTCATTGGAAATAAATGGTATAAAATACCGACACAATGGAAAAATAAAAACATAAGCAATATAATGTGATCCTTTATTGACAACGTTTCGCCCACGCAGTGGGCTTTATCGAGTCACAGAATGCTGACCCAGCATTCTCCACCTGATTAAATCTTATAAATACTCATGTTACTCTTTTTCCAGGTAGATCTGTCTGTGACTTGATAAAGCCCACTGCGTGGGCGAAACGTTGTCAATAAAGGATCACATTATATTGCTTATGTGTTTATCTTTCCTTTCATTACCTTATTTCAACTCCACATCATTACCTTCTCCTTCTCTTCCTCCCTCATATTTCATCCACGTTATTACCTCCCTTTCATTCTACCTCTGGTTTATTGTATCCACTTGTTTATTTTCCAATTTCATTATCTCCTATCTTTCTTTCTACTTTATTATCTCTCTCATTCTACTTCCTTAATATTACCTTCCTCATTTTCCTCCTTACTATTATCTCCCTCCTACCTCCTCAGTATTACTTCCCCCTCATTCTACCTCAATATTGCCTCTCTCATTCTACCTTCTCTACCTTATCTCTATTTCTACCTCCTCTGCATTACCTCCCTCATTCTACCTTATCTGAATTTCCTCCCTTATTCTACCTCCTCACTATTCTCTCCTTTATTCTACCGTATCAATATTACCTCACTCACTCTACCTCTCCTTCATTACCTCCCTCACTCTACCTCCACTTCATTACCTCCCTCACTCTACCTCCACTTCATTACCTCCCTCACTCTACCTCCACTTCATTACCTCCCTCACTCTACCTCCGCTTCATTACCTCCCTCCCTCTACCTACGCTTCATTACCTCCCTCACTTTACCTCCGCTTCATTACCTCCCTCCCTCTACCTCCACTTCATTACCTCCCTCACTCTACCTCCGCGTCATTACCTCCCTCACTCTACCTACGCTTCATTACCTCCTCACTCTACCTCCTCTTCATTACCTCCCTCACTCTACCTCCACTTCATTACCTCCCTCACTCTACCTCCGCGTCATTACCTCCCTCACTCTACCTCCGCTTCATTACCTCCCTCACTCTACCTCCGCTTCATTACCTCCCTCACTCTACCTCCACTTCATTACCTCCCTCACTCTACCTCCGCTTCATTACCTCCCTCACTCTACCTCCGCTTCATTACCTCCCTCACTCTACCTCCGCTTCATTACCTCCCTCACTCACTCTACCTCCACTTCATTACCTCCCTCCCTCTACCTATGCTTCATTACCTCCCTCACTCTACCTCCACTTCATTACCTCCCTCACTCTACCTCCGCTTCATTACCTCCCTCACTCTGCCTCCGCTTCATTACCTCCCTCACTCTACCTCCACTTCATTACCTCCCTCACTCTACCTCCGCTTCATTACCTCCCTCACTCTGCCTCCGCTTCATTACCTCCCTCACTCTGCCTCCGCTTCATTACCTCCCTCACTCTACTTCCACTTCATTACCTCCCACACTCTACCTCCGCTTCATTACCTCCCTCACTCTGCCTCCGCTTCATTACCTCCCTCTACTTCCACTTCATTACCTCCCTCACTCTGCCTCCGCTTCATTACTTCCCTCTACTTCCACTTCATTACCTCCCTCACTCTGCCTCCGCTTCATTACTTCCCTCTACTTCCACTTCATTACCTCCCTCACTCTGCCTCCGCTTCATTACTTCTCTCTACTTCCACTTCATTACCTCCCTCACTCTACCTCCACTTCCCTTCCTTCTGCTCCCTGCGTCGGCGCTGCTCATTTGCATATTAAATAATCCTTTATGGTGTGTTTATAGGTGTGTAATTTTCAACAAAAAATTATAAATTCAAATTGGATATTGAATGTGTGTGTGTGTGTGTGTGTGTGTGTGTGTGTTACTCACCTATTTGTACTCACCTACTTGTGGTTGCAGGGGTCGATTCATAGCTCCTGGCCCCGCCTCTTCACTGACCGCTAATAGGTCCTCTCTCTCCCTGCTTCATGAGCTTTATCAAACCTCGTCTTAAAACTATGTATGGTTCCTGCCTCCGTTACGTCACTTTCTAGGCTATTCCACTTCCTGACAACTCTATGACTGAAGAAATACTTCCTAACATCCCTTTGACTCATAGGAGTCTTTAACTTCCAATTGTGACCCCTTGTTTCTGTGTCCCCTCTCTGGAACATCTTGTCTCTGTCCACCTTATCTATTCCTCACAGTATTTTATATGACGTTATCATGTCTCCCCTAACCCTCCTGTCCTCTAGTGTCGTCAGGCCGATTTCCCTTAACCTTTCTTCGTAGGACAATCTCCTTAGCTCTGGAACTAGTCTTGTTGCAAACCTTTGCACTTTCTCTAATTTCTTGACGTGCTTGACCAGGTGTGGGTTCCAAACTGGTGCTGCATACTCCAGTATGGGTCTGACGTATATGGTGTACAGAGTCTTGAATGATTCCTTAGTGAGGTATTGGAACGCTATTCTTAGGTTTGCCAGCCGCCCATATGCTGCAGCAGTTATCTGATTGATGTGTGCCTCAGGAGATGTGCTCGGTATTATACTCACCCCAAGATCTTTTTCCTTGAGTGAGGTTTGCAGTCTTTGGCCACCTAGACTATACTCTGTCTGCGGTCTTCTTTGCCCTTCCCCGATCTTCATGACTTTACATTTGGCAGGGTTAAATTCAAGGAGCCAGTTACTGGACCAGGCTTGTAGCCTGTCCAGGTCTCTTTGTAGTCCTGCCTGATCCTCGACTGATTTAATTCTTCTCATTAACTTCACATCATCTGCAAACAGGGACACTTCTGAGTCTATCCCTTCCGTTATGTCATTCACATATACCAAAAACAGTACAGGTCCTAGGACTGACCCTTGTGGAACCCCACTCGTCACAGGTGCCCACTCTGACACCTCGTCACGTACCATGACTCGTTGTTGCCTCCCTGTCAGATATTCTCTGATCCATTGCAATGCCTTCCCTGTTACGTGTGCCTGATCCCCTAGCTTTTGCATTAACCTCTTGTGAGGAACTGTGTTGAACGCCTTCTTGCAGTACAAGAAAATGCAGTCTATCCACCCCTCTCTCTCGTGTCTTACTTCTGTTACCTTGTCATAAAACTCCAGTAGGTTTATGACACAGGATTTTCCTTCCCTGAAACCGTGCTGGTTGTCGTTTATAAGCTTGTGTCTTTCTAGGTGCTCCACCACTCTCCTCCTGATGATCTTCTCCATGACTTTGCATACTATACACGTCAGTGACACAGTTGTGTGTGTGTGTTAGTTACCATTTTGTTCTAGGCACATGTCGATTAGAGCTTTGTGTGTGTTTGTGCTCTCCTTATTGTGGTTGCAGGAGTCGATTCATAGCTCCTGGCCCTGCCTGTTCACTGGTCGCTACTAGGTCCACTCTTCTCTGCTCCATGAGCTTAATCGTATCTCTTCATAAAACTATGTATGGATCCTGCCTCCACTACATCACTCTCCAGACTATTCCATTTCCAGACAACTCTGTGACTGAAGAAGTACTTCCTAACATCCCTGTGACTCATCTGAGTTTTCAACTTCCAGTTGTGACCTCTTGTTGTTGTGTCCCATTTCAAAACATGTTGTTCCTATCCATCTTATCAATTCCTCTCAGTATTTTATATGTTGTTATAATGTCCCTCCTGTCTTCCAGTATTGTCAGGTTGAGTTTCCTTAACTTCTTCTCGTAGGACAAGCACCTCAACTCCGGGACTAGTCTTGTTGCAAACCTTTGCACTTTTTCTAATTACTTGACGTGTTTGACCAGGTGTGGGTTCCATACTGTACTGCGTACTCAAATATGGGCTTATACGACACTGTACACGTATACAGTGTACAGTGTCGTGAATGACTCTTTAAATGTCGAAACACTATTCTCAGGTTTGCCTGGCGCCCGTATGCTGCTGGAGTTATTTGGTTGATGTGCGCCTCAGGAGATGTGGTCGGTATGATGCTCACCCGAAGATCCTTTTCCTTGAGTGAGTTTTGTGTGTGTGTGTGTGTGTGTGTGTGTGTGTGTGTGTGTGTTCTTACTGCGTTGGACTCACCGAGTTGTGTTTGTGGGGGTCGAGACCCAGCTCCCCGCTTCGCCATCTAGACTTTCATAGGCATCACTGATTTTAACCTTCTTGGCACCTTATTATATCTACTCTTGAAGGTGTTTGTTCAGTTTGCCTTCACCACTGCTGCCTCATGCAAGTTATTCCACTTTTTAACTTCCCTGAGACAAAGCAGTTACTTCTTTGCCTCTTTATGGCTCATGTATCCTCAGTTTCCACCATTCTTTTCCTCTTAAAAATTCTAACAGTTTGTCCCTATCTGCTCGATCCCTCTTAGAATTTTGTAAACAGCAATTATGTCTTGGTCTATCCTTCTCTCCTTCAAGGTCACTCAGCCATCGTGATCGAGGACACTCGTGAGAGTGGATGCTCAGGGATTAATTTCAGCCTCCTCCTGTTTGAAGACCCGCCTCCACAAGCAGTCCATATTATAATTAACCAAATGAAATATCATCATATTATGTACATAGCCCATAAGTTTTTAGATTAAGCTGCCCGTTATGCCCTGGCATGTCAGTGGCTCTCCTTGCACTTCTATGTAAATCTCTATGTAAAATTGCGAAGAAATAAATATTATTATTATTATTATTATTATTATTATTATTATTATTATTATTATTATTATTATTATTATTATTATTATAATAAACCACGAAACAAGAAGTGGTTTTGAATCATTTACCAAACTGCGGTAGGCCAGGATTCGACCCCAAGACACATTGTCCCGCCTCAAGAGACCACACACACACACACACACACACACACACACACACACACACACATCATAATATATATATATATATATATTTTTTTTTTTTTTCAACAAGTCGGCCGTCTCCCACCGAGGCAGGGTGACCCAAAAGAAAGAAAATCCCCAAAAAAAAAACTTTCATCATCATTCAACACTTTCACCACACTCATACATAATCACTGTCTTTGCAGAGGAGCTCAGATACGACAGCTGAGAAAAGTCCCTCCCAGCTGTCACTATCTCAGACCCCTCCTTTAAAGTGCAGGCATTGTACTTCCCATTTCCAGGACTCAAGTCCAACTAAATCAATTAACTGGTTTCCTGAATCCTTCACACAATGTTACCCTGCTCACACTCCAACAGATCGTCATGTCCCAAAAACCATTCGTCTCCATTCACTCCTATCTAACACGCTCACACATGCTTGCTGGAAGTCCAAGCCCCTCGCCCACAAAACCTCCTTTACCCCTTCCCTCCAACCTTTTCTAGGACGACCCCTACCCCGCCTTCCTTCCCTACAGATTTATACGCTCTCCAAGTCATTCTACTTTGATTCATTCTCTCTAAATGACCAAACCACCTCAACAACCCCTCTTCAGCCCTCTGACAAATACTTTTAGTAACTCCACACCTTCTCCTAATTTCCACATTCCGAATTTTCTGCATAATATTTACACCACACATTGCCCTTAGACAGGACATCTCCACTGCCTCCAGCCTCCTCCTCGCTGCAGCATTTGCAACCCATGCTTCACACCCATATAAGAGTGTTGGTACCACTATACTTTCGTACATTCCTTCTTTGCCTCCATGGATAACGTTTTTGTCTCCACAGATACCTCAATGCACCACTCACCTTTTTTCCTTCATCAATTCTATGGTTAACCTCATCCTTCATAAACCCATCCGCTGACACGTCAACTCCCAAATATCTGAAAACATTTACTTCTTCCATAATCCCTCTCTCCAATGTGATATCCAATTTTTCTTTATTTAAATCGTTTGATACCCTCATCACCTTACTCTTATCTATGTTCACTTTTAACTTTCTACCTTTACACACTCTCCCAAACTCGTCCACTAACCTTTGCAACTTTTCTTTAGAATCTCCCATAAGCACAGTATCATCAGCAAAAAGTAACTGTGTCAACTCCCATTTTGCATTTAATTCTCCATAATTTAATCCCACCCCTCTCCCCAACACGATATTGTTTGCTGTTGATCTTGTAACCTCTTAATAACCTCATAATGAACATTGCCTTTTACCTTTAAAAGTGCAGTAAACAATATTACATAGATGTGGCAAATGAGAGTTTTGTGTTGTGGAAAGGTATATTGTATATGCTTGCTGCTTCCTAATAAGGCCGTCCATAACCAGCTACACACAGCATTCTAAATAAGAAAAAAATCAAATTACCTCTGCCACACTTGGTATTTACCATTCAAGTCAAAATGTCAAGACATCAGAAACTTACTCTTTTATTATTATTTTTGTCACATTATACTTTATTATTTTTATTAACTTTTACTTGGACATTGTCTGTATAGGACTTTATACACAAGCCTTCTGTGTAGGGCTTTATAAAGTCCCACACAGAAGTTTGTGTATAACAAGCCTTCACTTGTCTTTGGCTTCTCTGTTATACACCATTTCATCCACATTTTTTTTCCTTTCTTTTACACACTGATGGATTCAGACTATTACATTAATGAGTTCATTATATATTTACACTGGATAATACCATTCGTAAGATGTTATAATATACAGAGTCCACGCAATATCCGCCGATGATCTCGTAGTATACACTGACGGTATTAGCCGCCCTGCATTAGGTCGCTGAGTATCAATTGATGGCATTTCGGGGGCTGCATAAATCATCAGCCATCAGGAGCTCAGAGAGGGTAAGTCAACCCGGAATATTCATGGGATTTGCATGGTAAAACAACCCCAGACAGGCAATTAAATTTAGAACAGCTTCAGCTATATATATTAAAGTACGTTAATTTACGTCCATAATCACAGATACTGCCTTCACAAGTATTAATAGAGCTGCCTGTATATTGCCAGTGAGTGAATGAGAGAGAGAGAGAGAGAGAGAGAGAGAGAGAGAGAGAGAGAGAGAGAGAGAGAGAGAGAGAGAGAGAGAGATCTGTTTATATCGAGGTTATCCGTTGAAAAAAAAAACTAGACTATTGTTTAGTATCCTTACTTCTTTTGTCTAGCAAAATGTATAGAAAGAAAAGCAGAAGGCTCTCTTCCTACGCTGCGGCCACACTGCTGACAACACACAGTGCGCGAATATAAATATCATGTTTAACTCAGAAACATGCGTAGAGATTACTAAAAAGTTCTAATTTTACTAAATTCAATATGAACAATTGATTACTATGCACTAGTTCGATTACTTATGACATAAGAACATAGGAACCCATGAAAGAAGAAGCACTGCAGCAGGCCTACTGGCCCATGCTAGGCAGGTCCAAGTCACTCCCATATAATTAAGAAGGAAGGATAAATTAGACACAAATAGGCATGACCTACTTCCACTTGTGAATTTGTTCAGTGTGATACCACCTACGACTGCTGCACCTCACCTGCCTACAGTATATAAGCCACTTCTTCATGCATATGCTGTATTCCTTTAAAGATTGATGGACTGATTACATCGACTCAAGGCTGAGGGACTGATTACCTCAAACTCCTTCTGTTCTTCACCATTCTTCTTTGTATGGGACTGATGAAGCCACTGTGTGGCGAAACGCTTCCTCAGTAAAGATACCCAGGTGTTGCACATGTGTCTAAGTTATCAACTTGTCGGTTCTCTGAACCATTTATCTACACCGAACAAGATGTATATTGACACCGAGACGCTTTCCCTCGTAGCAGGTGTCCCGTAGATCGGTGGGTAGCGCACTCAGCTCACGCACTCAGTGTCCGTGGTTCGGCCCCCGGTACGGGTGGAAACTTTGAGCATGTTTCCTTACACCTGCTGCCCCTGTTCACCTAGCAGCAAGTAGGTACCTGGGTGTTTACTGACTGATGTGGTACTTAGTAATTTTTCGCCATTGCCTTATGACTATTTTTCATAATCATCTTTGGTGCCTTGTTAAAGGCTTTCAGTAATTTTAGGCATATATCTGTGTGGATTTCTCGAGTTCCAATTTATATATATATATATTAAAATTTAGGCTCAAATATACTCTAGTGACTTTTTATTTAATCTGGCGATATTTTTAGTGAGTTTTTCTATCAAAACTATTAAAAAATCCGCAGTAAAATTCTTGAACGGTGTAATGGGTGAGTAGTAAGTGAACATGTCTTGTACGCGTCCATGGACGGCACGTCCTCCCATTGCCTAACCATCCGTCCGTGATCAGGTTCTCAGCGTTGCACCGGTTTTCCGATAAGTGAACCGGTTCTGCTGTGAAGCGCTGTAGGTACTTCACCATTAACAGCTTTACAAAAAAATGAACAAAAGATATTGTGTATGTTCTCGTGTAGAATGGCTTGGGATACTAAGTATAGTAAATGGTTGACTAAACTTGATGGCGATGACGCTAAGTGTTAATGTAAATATTGAAATGTTCCTTGAGTGCAAAGCTAAGTGATACTGAGAAACATCGGAATACTACAAAGCACAAGAACATAGAACAACCATTCTCTTCAGAGAGACAAAGAGTTATCATGTTTGAAAGAATAAATAATGATACCAGGAAGTCAGAGGGTAGTGTTGCTCTGTTCTCAGCACAACACTCTGCATTAAGACTCTTAGTTTCTTCCAGTCATTTCTCGATGCTCTTAACAATCTTGCTGCTTCCATTAAGTTCAAAGTTGAATGGGACTCTAACTCTTTGCTTCCTTTCCTTGATGTACATGTCCATCTCGCGACGGCAGGCTAATCTTTTCTCTTTGATCTCAAGCCAATGCAAAGTAGCTTGTACATTCACTACTTTTCAAACCATGCTTCCTCTGTCAGGAAAAGTGTTTTTGTTTTTCTCTTTCTCATTGTCCTCCATCTCTGTGACACTCAGTGTCTTGACTCAGAAATTGCCATTCTACAAAGTTCATTCTCTCGCCTTGGCTACACTTCCGATTTCACAAACTCTGCCAACCTACATACTAGACGGACTTTCCTCTCCGTTACACTCTCTTCCACTGTGAAATCACGTATCCTTTGTCTTCCCTATATTTCCAGTCTCCTAAATCTCAACATCACTCTCTGTCCTTCAGATATATAAGTTACTAATACCCTTCGCAGTAATATAGTTCATACCTCTCCTCCCGCCACTGATGCTTCTGGAGTCTACTAACTACTACTGCTACTAATACTACTGCTACTACTACTACTACTACTACTACTAATACTACTGTTACTACTACTACTACTACTGTTACTACTACTACTAATACTACTGTTACTACTACTGCTACTATTACTGCTATTTCTGCTACTACTACTACTACTACTACTACTACTACTACTACTACTATTACTATTACTACTGCTACTACTACTACTACTACTACTACTACTACTACTACTACTACTACTACTACTACTACTACTACTACCACTACTGCCACTACTACTATTTCTTCGTTAGCATTTTACTCTCTACCCTTCAATGTTACCAATACTACCTTCTTATTGCCACTTAATCACTTTTTCACTACTACTGCTACTACTACAATTACTATCTCCACTACTCTAGACTACCACTATAAACTACTACTACTATCTATTCTATCCCACTTACTACATGATTCTATTCCTTCCTCTACGTAGCTCCTTAATATTTGATTTTCTTATTTCCTTTACCTTCTCTGATAACTCGTCCGAGTGAACTCGTCACGGTGACTCGTCATGAATTCCGAAACTCGTCACAGTGAATCGTGACATAACTGTGCGAAATTTGAACATTAAAGTCATGTTGGAAAATATCTGTCTCCTTTAAACTGTACTACGGAAATTAACGATGTTTTATTCTCTTGGATTAACGGAGATTAACGAGGCAACTTTGTAAATCTATCTATCTATCTATCTATCTATCTATATATATATATATATAATATATATATATATATATATATATATATATATATATATATATATATATATATATATATATATATATATATATATATATATATATATATATATATATATATATATATGATATTGGTAGATGGGAATATTTGAGGAATAATGTCGATGAAAAAGGGAGGCGGTATTTCATGTACTGCCAGAGTACACATCGTTTAGAGTGAAGAAGGCAGGATGTGAGTGTGGGAGGTGCTGAGGCATTCGTAGAATGAAAGGGGTAAAGCAGCTGGAATTGACGGAATCATGAAGAAATGTTAAAAGCAGGGAGGATATAGTGCTGGAGTGGTTGGTATTTGTTTAATAAATGTATGAAAGAGGAAGGTACCTAGAGATTGGCAGAGAGCATGTATAGTTCCTTTATATAAAGGGAAGGGGGATAAAAGAGAGTGTAAAAATTATGGGAATAAGTTTACTGAGTATACCAGTAAAGTGTATGGTAGGTTATTATTGAAAGAATTAGAGGTAAGAAGAGAGTAGGATTGCAGATGAGCAAGGAGGCTTTAGAGTGGGTAGGGGATGTGAGATCAAGTGTTTACAGTGAAGCATATATGTGAACAGTATTTAGATAAAGGTAGAGAAGTTTTTATTGCATTTATGGATTTAGAAAAGGCATATGATAGAGTGGATAGGGGAGCAATGTGGCAAATGTTGCAAGTGTATGGAATAGGTAGTAAGTTACTGAAGGCTGTAAAGAGTTTTTATGAGGATAGTGAGGCTCAGGTTAGGGTGTGTAGGAGAGAGGAGATTACTTCCCGGTAAAAGTAGGTCTTAGACAGGGATGTGTAATGTCACCATGGTTGTTTAATATATTTATAGATGGGGTTGTAAAGAAGTAAATGCTAGGGTGTTGGGGAGAGGGGTGGGATTAAATTATGGAGAATTAAATGCAAAATGGGAGTTGACACAGTTACTCTTTGCTGATGATACTGTGCTTATGGGAGATTCCAAAGAAAAGTTGCAAAGGTTAGTGGACGAGTTTGGGAGAGTGTGTAAAGGTAGAAAGTTAAAAGTGAACATAGATAAGAGTAAGGTGATGAGGGTATCAAACGATTTAAATAAAGAAAAATTGGATATCACATTGGAGAGAGGGATTATGGAAGAAGTAAATGTTTTCAGATATTTGGGAGTTGACGTGTCAGCGGATGGGTTTATGAAGGATGAGGTTAACCATAGAATTGATGAATGAAAAAGGTGAGTGGTGCATTGAGGTATCTGTGGAGACAAAAAACGTTATCCATGGAGGCAAAGAAGGGAATGTACGAAAGTATAGTGGTACCAACACTCTTATATGAGTGTGAAGCATGGGTTGCAAATGCTGCAGCGAGGAGGAGGCTGGAGGCAGTGGAGATGTCCTGTCTAAGGGCAATGTGTGTGTAAATATTATGCAGAAAATTCGGAATGTGGAAATTAGGAGAAGGTGTGGAGTTACTAAAAGTATTTGTCAGAGGGCTGAAGAGGGGTTGTTGAGGTGGTTTGGTCATTTAGAGAGAATGGATCAAAGTAGAATGACTTGGAGAGCGTATAAATCTGTAGGAGAAGGAAGGCGGGGTAGGGGTCGTCCTAGAAAAGGTTGGAGGGAAGGGGTAAAGGAGGTTTTGTGGGCGAGGGGCTTGGACTTCCAGCAAGCATGTGTGAGCGTGTTAGATAGGAGTGAATGGAGACGAATGGTTTTTGGGACATGACGATCTGTTGGAGTGTGAGCAGGGTAACATTTTGTGAAGGGATTCAGGGAAACCAGTTAATTGATTTAATTGGACTTGAGTCCTGGAAATGGGAAGTACAATGCCTGCACTTTAAAGGAGGGGTCTGAGATAGTGACAGCTGGGAGGGACTTTTCTCAGCTGTCGTATCTGAGCTCCTCTGCAAAGACAGTGATTATGTATGAGTGTGGTGAAAGTGTTGAATGGTGATGAAAGTATTTTCTTTTTTGGGGATTTTCTTTCTTTTTGGGTCACCCTGCCTCGGTGGGAGACGGCCGACTTGTTGAAAAAAAAAAAAAAAAAATATATATACATATATATAGATGTCAAATACTTCGTCCAGCTCCCCGGCAGTGGGCCGCGTGCCCAGAACGCTGCAGGCATTCCCCCTCTGGATCGCCACACTGAGTCTCTGAAAGAGGAAGCTGGTCGCCCTGTGGTCCCTGGTTTCTATGATGAGTTTCTCACCCAGCTCTTTGAGAAACTTTAGAGCACACTTGCCCCACGCTCCAAGGGTCTCCGACCCTATTGGGATGAAGCTATAGCAAGGGGTAAGGCCTTCATATTTGCGAATCTTCGGGGTCTCCTGTGGCATATATATATATATATATATATATATATATATATATATATATATATATATATATATATATATATATATATTATTTATTTGCCCCATGGTAAATGCAGATAAATGAAGGTTTAGTCGTTATCCAGTGATCATTCTTCATTTAATGAGTGCTGATTTTCCTTCGTTTAACGAGTGTTCATCTCTTGTTGATCATTATTTAACAAGGAAGAACCATACACAGATAATCCACACATAGAAGAATGAAACCTATAACGACGTGTGACTAGTATGGTCCAAATTGGACCGAAACTTCGTCACAAGTTTCGGTCTCTTATGATCGGATTCTTTGTGTATTGTTCCAGTCACGGTATTGTGCCTTATGTATTCTTTAAGAGGAAAACTAGTTAAAGGTGGACCTGCCTTGACTTATTGACTCCCTGGCCTGCTGATGCTGCTGCCCTGCTGACTGGCAGACTTACTGACCCACTCATTGGAGTACCTTGTCTCATTCTTTATTGATCTGAACATTTTCTCATGATTAAGTGTTAGTTAGTTACCATTTTGTCCAAGGCACATGTCGATTAGACACAAGGCCTGTTGTATATGTGCGTGTGGTGTGTGTGTACTCACCTAATTATGTGTGTGTGTTTATGTGTGTTAGGTGTGTGTGTGTTTATGTGTGTTAGGTGTGTGTGTTTATGTGTGTTAGGTGTGTGTGTGTTTATGTGTGTTAGGTGTGTGTGTGTTTATGTGTGTTAGGTGTGTGTGTGTGTTTATGTGTGTTAGATGTGTGTGTGTACTCACCTAGTTGTTGTTGCAGGGGTCGATTCATAGCTCCTGGTCCCGTGTGTGTATGTGTGTATGTTTATGCTTTGAGAGTATAGTGGAAGTCTAAATAAAAGAAAAAAATATAAACTTAGCATTATCAACTTAACAATGTCTAGAAATAATAGTTAGGGGTTCACCTCCATAAACCATATCGTCTCAAGGTTCAGCTAGTGGCTATGTGGAGATCTTCTCTACCTGAACCCCAGCTCTACTTTGAACCGTAACCCCAGTGCTACATTAAACAGTACTTCCTCACCCAACACATCAGACTCGATGAAATCATCAATTGGGAGTCTGGTCATGTGGTGTCCCTACACGTTGAAATGTGTAACCTTAATTACCATCCTCAGGTCTTGCAGAGAGAGCGGGGTAAAGTGGCTGCATAAAAAGTCTTTGTTAATGTTTTTGAGAGTGATCCCCTCTGGAATAAATTCTTCAGTGAGATGGTCTGTGTCGATGACTGGCTGAGTAGAGCTTTCAGATGAGAGGGGTCAGATGAGAGGAGTCAGATGAGAGGGGTCAGATGAGAGGAGTCAGATGAGAGGGGTCAGATGAGAGGAGTCAGATGAGAGGGGTCAGATGAGAGGTGTCAGGTAATTTCCAGATAACAACGTCTTCAGCTCTGCTGGAATGAATTCCTTTGAAGCTTTCGTATTCACTGAACACAATGATAGAATGCATGACGATGTCCTCTTCAACTTACTAAAGTCTCCCGGCTCAGGCTGACACTACTGAAGTCTCCCGGTTCAGGCTGTCACTACTAAAGTCTCCCGGCTCAGGCTGACACTACTGAAGTCTCCCGGTTCAGGCTGTCACTACTAAAGTCTCCCAGCTCAGGCTGACACTACTGAAGTCTCCCGGTTCAGGCTGTCACTACTAAAGTCTCCCGGCTCAGGCTGACACTACTGAAGTCTCCCAGCTCAGGCTGACACTACTGAAGTCTCCCAGCTCCGGCTGAATCTACTGAAGTCTTCCAGGTCGGGCTGGCACTACTGAAGTCTCCCAGCTCAGGCTGACACTACTGAAGTCTCCCAGCTCAGGCTGACACTACTGAAGTCTTCCAGGTCGGGCTGGCACTACAGAAGTCTCCCAGCTCAGGCTGACACTACTGAAGTCTCCCAGCTCAGGCTGGCACTACTGAAGTGTCCCAGGTCGGGCTGGCACTACTGAAGTCTCCTAGGTCGGGCTGGCACTACTGAAGTCTCCCAGGTCGGGCTGGCACTACTGAAGTCTTCCAGGTCGGGCTGGCACTACTGAAGTCTTCCAGGTCGGGCTGGCACTACAGAAGTCTCCCAGCTCAGGCTGACACTACTGAAGTCTCCCAGCTCAGGCTGGCACTACTGAAGTGTCCCAGGTCGGGCTGGCACTACTGAAGTCTCCTAGGTCGGGCTGGCACTACTGAAGTCTCCCAGGTCGGGCTGGCACTACTGAAGTCTTCCAGGTCGGGCTGGCACTACTGAAGTCTTCCAGGTCGGGCTGGCCCTACTGAAGTCTCCCAGGTCGGGCTGGCACTACTGAAGTCTTCCAGGTCGGGCTGGCACTACTGAAGTCTTCCAGGTCGGGCTGGCACTACTGAAGTCTCCCAGGTCGGGCTGGCACTACTGAAGTCTTCCAGGTCGGGCTGGCACTACTGAAGTCTCCCAGGTCGGGCTGGCACTACTGAAGTCTTCCAGGTCGGGCTGGCACTACTGAAGTCTTCCAGGTCGGGCTGGCACTACTGAAGTCTCCCAGGTCGGGCTGGCACTACTGAAGTCTCCCAGGTCGGGCTGGCACTACTGAAGTCTTCCAGGTCGGGCTGGCACTACTGAAGTCTTCCAGGTCGGGCTGGCACTACTGAAGTCTCCCAGGTCGGGCTGGCACTACTGAAGTCTCCCAGGTCGGGCTGGCACTACTGAAGTCTTCCAGGTCGGGCTGGCACTACTGAAGTCTTCCAGGTCGGGCTGGCACTACTGAAGTCTTCCAGGTCGGGCTGGCACTACTGAAGTCTTCCAGGTCGGGCTGGTAGATTTAATTATTTGATTTACAAAATACATGGTGTGTAACTGAATATGGCAGGGTAACATAGCTAACATTTGTGGACACTTTAAGAGCAGTTTGGTTAAATAAAAAAAATGTCTCTCTTTCCTTCTTCATATCTTCTCTCCCTTTCACTTCCCTCCTTCAACAACCCATTCTCCAACATTTTCTTCTCCATTCGACCTCCCTTCTTCAACAACCCATCATCCAGCACCTCCTTCCTCCCTCCTTCAACAACCCATTCTCCAACATTTTCTTCTCTATTCGACCTCCTTCCTTCAACAATCCATACTCCAGCACCTCCTTCCACCTCCTTCCTCCCTCCTTCAACAATCCATCCTCCAGCACCTTCTTCCTCCCTCCTTCAACAATCCATCCTCCAGCACCTCCTTCCTCCCTCCTTCAACAATTCATCCTCCAGCACCTCCTTCCTCCCTCCTTCAACAATCCATCCTCCAGCACCTCCTTCCTCCCTCCTTCAACAATCCATCCTCCAGCACCTCCTTCCTCCCTCCTTCAACAACCCATCCTTCCCGCCACTAAAAGAAATCAACAGCAGTATTCTGCAACATTGTAAATATGCAAATTTCCTCCCGCCTGCCTCGTGAAGAATACTCGCTCTTAAAGAAGTGATTAAGAGTTGTGGGACTATAACACGGGAAGAAACTCGAAGGGAATGGTGAGTAAAGTGTCTTGAGTTCAGTAATACCTGTGTGCTGGCTGCAGTAGCACCTCTGTGTAGGTTTCAACAGTGATACTTGACTGCTAACGCTACCATATATATATATATATATATATATATATATATATATATATATATATATATATATATATATATATATATATAACGTATATATATAATCAAATATTACAATTTTGCTAATAAGGATGATAATAATAATAATAACTATAATAATAATAACAAAAAGAATAAGAAGAAAAATGTATTTTCTAATCTTTTGTTTATACTACAGAACAAGCTGTGATAAGGACAATGTTTCGCTTTGTTAAGATCATTTTCCCAACAATAGCTTGTTGTGCAAAGCCTTTTCTTTACTATCGTCGGTAGAAACCCTTCGCAGCCGCTCTATTTTTTCTCGTTGTCTTGTGATTATACAAATGTATGGATAGTGATACCAGTAGATGTGGAAACCTTAATTGTAAAGGCATTTGATTCCTCTATATATCCGGTAGATTGTTAACTCTTTGGGTAGTAGGGTGGTAATGTTTTTTTAATAATGGTTGTAATGTTTGTTAGTAATGGTGGTAATGTTGTCAGTAATAATGGAAATGTTTGTCAGTAATGGTGGTTATGCTTGTCAGTAATGGTGGTTATGTTTGTCAGTAATAGTGATTATGTTTGTCAGTAATAGTGATTATGTTCACTCGGTGGACAAAAGAGACAGTGACGAGAGAGAGAGAGAGAGAGAGAGAGAGAGAGAGAGAGAGAGAGAGAGAGAGAGAGAGAGAGAGAGAGAGAGAACGTAATGACACAGGTACGTATAAAAGGAGAACTTAATCAGCAGTGGTAGACAGGATTGTTGAAGCTATCTGTCAGCCGGTTGGTTGCTTGGTGCAGCACGGACCCAGGCTCACTCACCACCCTTTTATCTTTTTAATTAAACATTTCATTTAGAGCCGCCAGCAGCAGCGTCGGTTCCACCACGATACCAGACGATTTCACGAGGACTCAGCCGGACTGGGCCTACCAGACTATGTCAGGCGAAGGCGTCCAAGTCTTAACCAGTCCACTTGGATTCTTTTATGCTGTTTTTAATATGTACGATGAATGCAAGAACGTTGGATGTGATATATCTCGACTTTAAGGAAGATTTGGAAATGAGTCCTCATAAAAGACTTCCACCAAAATTAAGGAAGTAGTGGGACTGATGGAGCTCTTTGACCAATGAAACAACCAAGCGCTCTTGTCAATTATTATGGACCTAAATTCAAGAAAATTCATAGTGAACAACTGTCAATGAATACACAGAGGTATGGACGGGGACGTGAGCCGTGGTTGTGACACGTAGCAAGTCCAGCGCTTCACCACTGAGCTACGAGGCTTTCAAACAGAAGGATTTCATAGACAGAACTTCTCTCGGTGTCTCCGTCAGCGGCCCCCATCTACAACCCTACTGTCTTTTCCCACAGAACCAGAAGCTTTCATAGTAAATCTGTTCTCTTACCTTTCAAGACCACAAGGTTTATAAATTCAAAACGCTTGACCTGCTGCGCGTCAGGACCACGGTTCGAATCCCCGTCCATTCTTCTGTTTACTTATTGACAGTCGTTTATTACGGTTTATCTTGAGTTTATAGACCATATGGCTATGGGGAGTATGAAAAAAGATTCACTATCAAAGCTTCTGGGGCTGTGGCAAGAGACAGTAGGTCACAGCTGGTGGAGACATGAACAAAACTTGTGTCTCTGAAATTTTGCTATTTACAAGCCTCGTTGCTCTGTGGTAAAATGCTGGGCTTGATACGTGTCAGTACTATGGCTCGGATCCCTGTCCATTCTTCTGTTAATATGGACATACACAAAAACTTCCAAGATAAATCTAATTAGCAAAATTAAAAACTAATCGCACAGACTCACTAAACAAATGTATGGTCTTTCACCTTAATCTGAAATATCCAGCATCGGTTCAAAAAACACTAAATTGTTAACATCAAAACACACCCTTAAAATTTCCCTGAGGCTCCTGAAGGTGCCCATGTAATTATAAAAACAATGAAGTCGCTGTTAATCAGATAAATAGTGCGCGTCTCAGTCAACAACGTACCACACGTTACACAGAGAGGAGCAGGAGCACCTGTAAGCAGGCGGCTATGGTGGTAATAGAGAGTCTCAGCTCCTGGCCATGTACTTCTTAACTGACCATAACCGGGTTCACTCTCCTCTAGCCTTGCAGTCCTGTCATACTTATTTTCACTTCTTCATTGAGGTCACTACATTGTCTGATCACCCTGGATCTGAAGACATACTTCCTAACATCACTGCACATCATCTGTGTTCCTAGTGCTCACTGTTTATCAGACTACCTAAATATCCTGTATATCGTATATCACGTCTCGCCTAGTCCTTTCTTGTAATCATATCAGGATCACTTCTTTTTGTTTCTCTTTATTGTCTTGTTTCTTGGCAGTGGCTAATTGTGCATAATCGCCCATCAGCCTAGTATACATCCTCTCAGATCATCACATTGTCTCCTTTCCCTCAGGTGTTGATCCACTTCATTAATGTTTGTGCTGTCCTTGTGTGCAGTACAGTATGAAATGTTTTCCTGCAGTCCAAGAATATACAGTCAAGCTATCCCTCTGCTGCTTTCTTTCTGTTAGCCTGGCATAGTACTCCAGCAGGTGTGAGAGACACGATATACTAACTCTAGATTAGCGCTAGTTGCTTTTTATGAAATAGGTCTGTATGTGTTTCACTACATTTGTGGTTAACTTGTAGAATACCTTACATTCTATGTATATTATCGAGGCTGAGATGCAGTTTAATATTGTACCCTTTCTTAAATAGCGGGACTACATTCTCTACTTTCCATTGTTTTACCAAATTACCCAGTTACCACTAGCAGCTGTTCTGTTAGTTCTGTTCTTCTCTTAGAACTCATAGTGATACGTAATTATGTCCTATTGCCTTTGATAAATATAGGTCACTCTAAGTATCATTTAGATTCTCTCTCTCTCTCTCATTCTCTGGTGTTGTCCCTGGCTCCTCAAAGAAAAACCTTGAATTCTTTATTCAGGTTTCACAGCCAGCACTGCTGTCGGTGAAATTTTGCTATTAGAAGCTTCTCTGTCTCTCTTTCTTTCTCTGTCTGTCTGTCTGTCTGTCTGTCTGTCTGTCTGTCTGTCTGTCTGTCTGAATGTCTGTCTGTCTGTCTCTCTCTCTCTCTCTCTCTCTCTCTCTCTCTCTCTCTCTCTCTCTCTCTCTCTCTCTCTCTCTCTCTCTCTCTCTCTCTCTCTCTCTCTCTCTCTCTTTCTCTCTCTCTCTCTCTCCACATTTCTATTATATTGTCAGAAAACACAAGTATATTGAAGATTGAGACACTTATGCAACATATGGGAATCTTTATTAAGGAAACGTTTCGCCACACAGTGGCTTCATCAGTCCAATACAAAGCAGAAAGGGGGTAAGTAGAGGAGGAGTTTGAGTAATCAGTCCTCAGCCTGTTCAGTCCATCACAGAGTGATGGACTGAACACATCATTCCAGGCTGAGGGACTGATTCCTCAAACTCCTCTCTACACCATTCTCCTTTGTATTGGACTGATGAAGCCACTGTGTGGCGAAACGTTTCCTTAATAAAGATTCCCATATGTTGCATAAGTGTCTCAATCTTCAACTTGTTGGTTTTCAAAACCATTTATCACACAAGTATATTGTTATATGTAAATCCACCCCATTCTAGGTGCTGCACCACTGCTGATTATCCTCTCCATAACCTCACATGCTGTGCATGTCGGTGACACCTGCCTGGAGTTTAACTTTCTGATTAAATAACGGGACTACATCTGTCTTCTACATCTCTACAGGTTATCCTGCATCAAATGACTTGCCCATTTTGGCTAGTGGTTCACACTTTTCTTCGGCTCTTTCTTTTAGAACCTCTGGAGAGATATCTGGTTCCATTGTTCTTGAAATATCTAGCTCGCTTAGTAGCTTCTTCACCTCTTCTGTTGTATGTATTGCGTCCAGCACTCGATGATGCACTTTCTCTTCAACTTTCTGGCAGTCTCGGTGTTTTCTTCGAGAATCCTTTTTCAAATTTTTGTTCAGCTCCTCGAGGACTTCCTGTTATTTCTTGCGAACTTCCCTCCCGTCTTCATCCTTATTAACTTTACTGTCATCTTCCTTCCGTTTTGAATGTGTGACAACTTTGATTTAGATTTTGCTTTCGATTCGTCATTTTCTGATTATCACTCAATCTCTCTATGCACCTGTGGGTGAACCATGGGTTCATTCTGTTCCTGCCATTCCTTCTCCTGCTGCTTGCTGTGAATTTGTGCTCTGGCTCCAGGGTCTTTCCTGGTACATGCGCTATCATTTCATTGATTGCCTTTCCTTCCAGTTCCCTTTCCCACTGCACTACATTCAGGGAATGTCCCATACCAGTGCAGTCTTAATCTTTTGAAGTCTGATTTCTTCCTTCTTTTCCACGGTGTGCTTCTCTTTTCCACGGTGTTCTTCTCTTTTCCACGGTGTGCTTCTCTTTTCCACGGTGTTCTTCTCTTTTCCACGGTGTTCTTCTCTTTTCCACGGTGTTCTTCTCTCCTTGTTTACTGCCACAAATATTCGAAACGCAGTGTTGTGTGGTGTTAAACAGAGGGGCCTCTCATATTCACTTATGCTGGATTCACTAAAGGTGAATACTAGGTCCAGTGTTACTGACTCTCTCTCTGGCTGTGTCCCTGATATATTGGTACAAAGTTTCTCGTCACCACTTCCATCTTCGTAGCCCTCCATGTTTCAGGTCATATCTTTCAGTCATGTTCCTTAAAGTTACCACGATCAGTAGCTGTGTGTGTGTACGTGAGTAATCGTATTTCTTTGGTTACAAGTGCTTGTCCACTAGCACCGGGCTCCACCGGGCCTTACCGGGCTCCACCGGGCTCCACCTGGCGCCTATTAATTGTATTGCGCGGGTGCAGTGTTGGTGGTGGTGCGCCTCTAGCGAATTACTCTGCCTCAGTCAACACTAAACACCAGCCTGATGCCCCGGGTCCTCCCTCACTCCTCATGTTAATGATGAAACAAAATTTACTTTACCTTCCTCTCAACTGTGAATGAATATTATCATGGTTATTATAACTGTAATCACTTTTGGTATTAAAATAATAATTATAATAATAGTAGTAATACTAATAATATTGATAGTAATAATAATAATGCAAGTAATAATAATAACAATAATAATAATAATTATTATTATTATTATTATTATTATTATTATTATTATTATTATTATTATTATTATTATTATTATTATTATTATTATTATGATACCTTTTTTGCTGCTACAATTCAAATCACACTCCGAACTGCAACACACACACCACTCATTATCATTATTATTATTACTATTATTATTATTATTATTATCATCATCATTAGGAGTAGTAGTAGTAATTATCCACAGAGGGGAATCTTTAAATCGTTGCCTGATATATTTTTTAAATTTTTATCTTCCTCCAACTTTCCTTTTTAACTTCGCCCATACCAATACCAGAAGGCCTCACTAGAATGCTGGTGTGAAGACACCACAAGAAGGAAGACACCACAAGAAGGAAGACACCACAAGAAGGAAGACACCCCAGGAAGACTCCACAAGAAGGAAGACACCACAAGAAGGAAGACACCCCAGGAAGACTCCACAAGAAGGAAGACACCACAAGAAGGAAGACACCCCAGGAAGACTCCACAAGAAGGAAGACACCACAAGAAGGAAGACACCCCAGGAAGACTCCACAAGAAGGAAGACACCACAAGAAGGAAGACACCCCAGGAAGACTCCACAAGAAGGAAAACACCACAAGAAGGAAGACACTCCAGCCAGGAAGACTCCACAAGAAGGAAGACACCACAAGAAGGAAGACACCCCAGGAAGACTCCACAAGAAGGAAGACACCACAAGAAGGAAGACACCCCAGGAAGACTCCACAAGAAGGAAGACACCACAAGAAGGAAGACACCCCAGGAAGACTCCACAAGAAGGAAGACACCACAAGAAGGAAGACACCCCAGGAAGACTCCACAAGAAGGAAGACACCACAAGAAGGAAGACACCCCAGGAAGACTCCACAAGAAGGAAGACACCCCAGGAAGACTCCACAAGAAGGAAGACACTACAAGAAGGAAGACACCCCAGGAAGACACCACAATAAGGAAGACACTACAAGAAGGAAGACACCAGAAGAAGGAAAACACTACAAGAAGGAAGACACTACAAGATGGAAGACACTACAAGAAGGAAGACACTACAAGAAGGAAGACACTACAAGAAGGAAGACACCCCAGGAAGACTCCACAAGAAGGAAGACACTACAAGAAGGAAGACACCCCAGGAAGACTCCAAAAGAAGGAAGACACTACAAGAAGGAAGACACCCCAGGAAGACTCCACAAGAAGGAAGACACCCCAGGAAGACTCCACAAGAAGGAAGACACTACAAGAAGGAAGACACACCAGGAAGACACCACAATAAGGAAGACACTACAAGAAGGAAGACACCAGAAGAAGGAAAACACTACAAGAAGGAAGACACTACAAGATGGAAGACACTACAAGAAGGAAGACACTACAAGAAGGAAGACACTACAAGAAGGAAGACACTACAAGAAGGAAGACACTACAAGAAGGAAGACACTACAAGAAGGAAGATGCATTGCAAACACTGCTGACATAATTAAAACATTGCTGATACAATAGAAACACTGCTTTTACAATAGAAACACTGCTTGTACAATAGAAACACTGCTTGTACAATAGAAACACTGCTTATACAATAGAAACACTGATAGTACAATACAAACACTGCTTGTACAATAGAAAGACTGCTGGTACAATACAAACACTGCTAGTACAATATAAACACTGCTGGTACAATAGAAACACTGATAGTACAATACAAACACTGCTTGTACAATAGAAAGACTGCTGGTACAATACAAACACTGCTAGTACAATATAAACACTGCTTGCACAATAGAAACACTGATAGTACAATACAAACACTGCTTGTACAATATAAACACTACAATGAGTTATACACCTAATTATCCCTACTCAAACATTCATAAGTGCGGTGTACCCAACTTGCTTCATTGCTAAGATAAACTTGTCCTATTTATCCAAACAAATTTTTATCATCATTGAGGTAATGTGCAAATATTGGTAAACTTAAGAAAGTCATCATAGAAATATTGAGGCAGAAACTCAAATTAAAATTCGCAGCTTGCTTATATTGACCTCCATGTAAAATCAATATAAATTATATGATTACTGTAATTACTAATACCTTCGTAGCATCTTCAAGTTAAGGACTGTCTTATTCATCCTGTGTTGCAGGAGTTCTTTAATGTTTGCTGAGTTGCAGGTGCTCCTCAGTGTTTGCTGTGTTGCAGGTGCTCCTCAGTGTTTGCTGTGTTGCAGGTGCTCCTCAGTGTTTGCTGTGTTGCAGGTGCTCCTCAGTATTTGCTGTGTTGCAGGTGCTCCTTAGTGTTTGCTGTGTTGCAGGTGCTCCTCAGTGTTTGCTGTGTTGCAGGTGCTCCTCAGTGTTTGCTGTGTTGCAGGTGCTCCTCAGTGTTTGCTGTGTTGCAGGTGCTCCTCAGTGTTTGCTGTGTTGCAGGTGCTCCTCAGTGTTTGCTGTGTTGCAGGTGCTCCTCAGTGTTTGCTGTGTTGCAGGTGCTCCTCGATGTTTGCTGTGTTGCAGGTGCTCCTCGATGTTTGATGTGTTGCAGATGCTCCTCAGTGTTTGCTGTGTTGCAGGTGCTCCTCAGTGTTTGCTGTGTTGCAGGTACTCCTCAGTGTTTGCTGTGTTGCTGGTGCTCCTCAGTGTTTGCTGTGTTGAAGGTGCTCCTCAGTGTTTGCTGTGTTGCAGGTGCTCCTCAGTGTTTTCTGTGTTGCAGGTGCTCCTCGATGTTTGCTGTGTTGCAGGTGCTCCTCAGTGTTTGCTGAGTTGCAGGTGCTCCTCAGTGTTTGCTGTGTTGCAGGTGCTCCTCAGTGTTTGCTGTGTTGCAGGTGCTCCTCGATGTTTGCTGTGTTGCAGGTGCTCCTCGATGTTTGATGTGTTGCAGATGCTCCTCAGTGTTTGCTGTGTTGCAGGTGATCCTCAGTGTTTGCTGTGTTGCAGGTGCTCCTCAGTGTTTGCTGAGTTGCAGGTGCTCCTCAGTGTTTGCTGTGTTGCAGGTGCTCCTCAGTGTTTGCTGTGTTGCAGGTGCTCCTCGATGTTTGCTGTGTTGCAGGTGCTCCTCGATGTTTGATGTGTTGCAGATGCTCCTCAGTGTTTGCTGTGTTGCAGGTGCTCCTCGATGTTTGCTGTGTTGCAGGTGCTCCTCAGTGTTTGCTGTTTTGCAGGTGCTCCTCGATGTTTGCTGTGTTGCAGGTGCTCCTCGATGTTTGCTGTGTTGCAGGTGCTCCTCGATGTTTGATGTGTTGCAGGTGCTCCTCGATGTTTGCTGTGTTGCAGGTGCTCCTCGATGTTTGCTGTGTTGCAGGTGCTCCTCGATGTTTGCTGTGTTGCAGGTGCTCCTCGATGTTTGCTGTGTTGCAGGTGCTCCTCGATGTTTGCTGTGTTGCAGGTGCTCCTCGATGTTTGATGTGTTGCAGGTGCTCCTCGATGTTTGCTGTGTTGCAGGTGCTCCTCGATGTTTGCTGTGTTGCAGGTGCTCCTCGATGTTTGATGTGTTGCAGGTGCTCCTCAGTGTTTGCTGTGTTGCAGGTGCTCCTCGATGTTTGCTGTGTTGCAGGTGCTCCTCGATGTTTGCTGTGTTGCAGGTGCTCCTCGATGTTTGATGTGTTGCAGATGCTGCTCCCTAAATGTTTACTGTATTGCAGATACTGCTCCTTAATGTTTCCTGTGTTGCAGATGTTCTTCAATGTTTACTGTGTTGCAGATGCTGCTCCCTCGATGTTTGCAGTGTTGCAGGTGTTTCTCAATGTTTCCTGTGTTGCAGATACTGCTCTCTCAATGTTTGCTGTGCTGTTGATGCTGCTCGGTGTTTGCTGTGTTGATGCTGCTGCTCAGTGTTTGCTGTGTTGCAGATGCTACTCAGTGTTTGCTGTGTTGTGACGCTGCTGAATGTTTGCTGTGTTGCAATTGTCAAAGTGCTTGCTGTGTTGCAGATGGTCCCAGTGTTTGCTGTGTTGCAGTTTCTGCTCAATATTTCCTATAATAATTATCCAGCATCTCCCTTTTGTTTGTTATGTTTTAAGGTTGTCGACCACACGTGGCTTATTAAGCTTATTCCTCACATTTACACTAACATTCAAGAATGTCATAATTTCTAAAACAGAGATTAAGGAAATCTTTGAAATGTTTAAACCTTACGGTATATACAGATTCTCCCCGACTTACGTCCGAGTTCCGTCCCGACCGACCGGTCGGATCTCAAAATGGACGGATGTGGGAATTATGTTAGTATGGCATTTAGAAGGGTATACCTGTACAGCATTATTTTAACCTAATAAATTTATGTCATGATTATCTCGTTTTTTCATCAACCTGGTTTATTAGGCTTCATTAACCACACACTGATGTTCGTTAGTTATAAGTATCATTAATAGGCTTTTCACATAAAAATGCTGTATGGAATGTAGCCTATGCTAGGCCTATCAATTTTCTTGTTACTCTCTATTTCAACATTGTCTTTATCTTTCTTAGTCATTTTTATGATTTTAACAAACAGTACAGTATGATCAAGGATAATTTCTATATTTACTTACATATATTTTGTATTTTTCTAATTTATAGTATATTTTCTTTCGAAAGTCGTATAGGTCTTAAGTCATGGAGGATGTGTACACCAATCATTGCACGGAGGATGTGTACACCAATCATTGCACGGAGGATGTGTACACCAATCATTGCACGGAGGATGTGTACACCAATCATTGCACGGAGGATGTGTCACCAATCATTGCACGGAGGATGTGTACACCTATCATTGCACGGAGGATGTGTACACCTATCATTGCACGGAGGATGTGTACACCAATCATTGCACGGAGGATGTGCACAATCATTCCGGAGGATGTACCAATCATTGCACGGAGGATGTGTACACCTATCATTGCACGGAGGATGTGTACACCTATCATTGCACAGAGGATGTGTACACCTATCATTGCACGGAGGATATGTACACCTATCATTGCACGGAGGATGTGTACACCAATCATTGCACGGAGGATGTGTACACCTATCATTGCACGGAGGATGTGTACACCAATCATTGCACGGAGGATGTGTACACCAATCATTGCACGGAGGATGTGTACACCAATCATTGCACGGAGGATGTGTACACCAATCATTGCATGGAGGATGTGTACACCAATCATTGCACGGAGGATGTGTACACCTATCATTGCACGGAGGATGTGTACACCTATCATTGCACGGAGGATGTGTACACCTATCATTGCACGGAGGATGTGTACACCTATCATTGCACGGAGGATGTGTACACCTATCATTGCACGGAGGATATGTACACCTATCATTGCACGGAGGATGTGTACACCTATCATTGCACGGAGGATGTGTACACCAATCATTGCACGGAGGATATGTACACCTATCATTGCACGGAGGATGTGTACACCAATCATTGCACGGAGGATGTGTATACCTATCATTGCACGGAGGATATGTACACCTATCATTGCACGGAGAATATGTACACCTGTCATTGCACGGAGGATGTGTACACCTATCATTGCACGGAGGATGTGTACACCTATCATTGCACGGAGGATGTGCACACCTATCATTGCACGGAGGATGTGTACACCTATCATTGCACGGAGGATATGTACACCTATCATTGCACGGAGGATATGTACACCTATCATTGCACGGAGGATGTGTACACCTATCATTGCATGGAGGATGTGTACACCTATCATTGCACGCACCCTGTGTTGCAGCTGCAGGTGGTTAGTAAACACATTTGCTCCTCACACCTTTAATAACCCACCTGGCCACCTTTTAAGACCTGCTCTTAACTGTACGCCAAAAGGCTATCCAATATCCAGAGATCAGAACATTAAAGTCGACAGGAAAAAGTGGCGAGAGACCAGCCTTGTTAAGTATCTACAATACTAGTAACTTGTAATAGGTCCTGGAGCAGGTGCTCAACAACGATAATTCGCATAATTCGCCTGGAGAGGCAAGATGACATACAGGTCAGGTGCTCACAATCGCTTTCTATTGAGTCCCACTCAGCTGGTGAGATGGGAGACAAGGTTTAATTGGTATGTTGTTAATGACTGAGTGGTGTATATATTAGGTACCGGGAAGGTACAGACTAAAGTAACGTTAACGTGCTTGTAAAAAATAGATAGGTATTAACCATATCATTTGTTACTACCTGATATTATTTCTAACTTGCAGTTATTATTATGAAAAACAATGAAGTCATTATCTAAACTAAAAACACACAAACCTTTAAATTAGGTGTGTGTTAAAATTACGGTCAAAGGGAAACAAATTTAACATATTCTATATGTAAGAGTGCGACTAATGTGAAGTGCCTGGTAATACTTATCAATCTTCCTCTCTGACAATATCCTCGGCTGACTCCAAATTTTCAGTCAGGGCAAAGAAAAAAGAGCGTCCTTCAATAGAAATCTAAATTGGCAATACGTTGAGGGAGGAATCGTAGTGTGGGAATCAAGCTGCCACCTCACAGGTGTGAGGCCAGCGGACTCACAGGTGTGAGGCCAGCGGACTCACAGGTGAGAGGCCAGCGGACTCACAGGTGTGAGGCCAGCGGACTCACAGGTGTGAGGCCAGCGGACTCACAGGTGTGAGGCCAGCGGACTCACTACTACATCACAACCGACTCTCGTAAATCCCGACTCTCGCTACAGTATCATCATAAACATTATTGCATCGTTCAAAAACATTTGAAGAAGGAAATATAGAAGAAATGGGAAAAAAATACGAAGAAAAAAAAAAGAAACAGTAAAAGAAAAAGCAGCGGCGGCAGTAACAACAGCCAAAAGCCTACTAACATTAAGGGGGAAAAAATAGACAACACCAACAAACAAATTAATAATAAGAAGAATAAAGAACAATATTTTTCTCACCTTTCCCTCTCTCTCGTCACTGCCTACCACCTTCACTTTCGTTCTCTCCTCATCGTGCACATAAAAGCCTTCACATATTGAACCCTCACACAGGGGACAATTGCACAAAGGGAAGCGGAAAAAGTGTGCACTAGGCGACCTGGTGCACTGACGCCTTTGATCAAGGTTGGTGACCACCTTGAGAGTACTGGACCTTGAATGGTGCGCTCAGGGATCACTTAGCAAGCTGCAACATCCATCCTCGCTCTCTGATTACATCCTCCACTCGCTCGTTTCTATCTTTTCAGGGAAAAATTCCGTTTTCTGCTCCATACTTGCTATTAAATCTCCTTGTCCTTGTTGGTGCTTACAGGCAGATCCTCTTGTCTTGTTCAGGCTTGCAGGTAAACCGCCTCACTCTCCGGCCTGGCCTGCGGCAGGCAGATCCTCTTGCCTTTGTCCTTTATTGTACACTATACTGATTTTCCTCATAAAAATGTTTGACATTTTTGAGCTCCTTTAGGGAACGTCCCCAACAAAAGATCACCGGGATAACAAATAATTTACAACAGGTCGCCTAATAACATGGTAGACATTGTTGTTGTTGCTATTGTCTTCGGCAGGTAGAAATCATCCGACACGAGTTTTTGTTTCATATCATGACTCATTTAAAGGTGCCGTTCACCCTGTGGTGGGGTGCCGTTCACCCTGTGGTGGGGGTCACGCCAAAGAAGGGCTGGCATGCTGTGCTGTGAATAGTGGTCTTCACTAACACATGGGAGAATATGGTAGTCGTTGGCCCTCTGGCTAACCATGACAGAGAGACCGCTAGCTCCCCAGTCGGACCCGCTGCTTTGAGTAAGTGGACCCAGCTGTAGCGAGACTGTTGATCAGCGTATTAATACCACTTAGCAGCATCACAGTGGCATCACCATAAAGTATATGATTAAAAAAATGAAATACCAGAAACTACAATTTTGACAGTAATGTAAAAAAAAAAAAACACTTACAGGAAAACATGTAATGAATTATAAGATCCAGAAGTGTCAAACCATATGAAAGAGAACGTTTGTTTTCACGCATGTATGCACACACACACACACACACACACACACACACACACACACACACACACACAAGGAGACATGATAACGACATACAAAATACTGCGGGGAATTGACAAGGTAGATAGTGACAGGTTGTTTCAGAGAGGGAACACAGAAACAAGGGGACACAACTGGAAGCTGAAAACTCAGATGAGTCAAAGGGATGTCAGGAAACATTTCTTCAGCCACAGAGTAGTCAGGAAGTGGAATGGACTAGAGAAAGATATAGTGGAGGCAGGAACCATACATAGTTTTAAGACAAGGTATGATAAAGCTCATGGAGCAGGGAGAGCAGAGACCCAGTAGCAGACAGCGAAGAGGCGGGGCCAGGAGCTGAGTCTCGACCCCTGCAACCACAATTAGGTGAGTACAATTAGGTGAGTACACACACACACACACCTGATGAGGAAGACAGCAAATGTAGTTCCAATCTTTAAGAAGACAAAGTGCAAAGGTTTGCTATAAGAATAGTCCCGGAGTTAAGGGGTATGTTCTGTGAGGAGAGGTTAAGGAAAATAGACCTGGAGGACAGGAGAGATAGGGAGGACAGGATAATGACATATTAAATACTGAGAGGAATTGACAAGGTGGATATGGAGAGGATGTTTCTGAGATGGGACACATCAACAAGGGGTCACAACTGGAAGCTGAAGACTCAGATGAGTCACAGGGATGTTAGGAAGTGTTTCTTCAGCCATAGAAAAGTCAGGAAGTGGAACAATCTCGAGAGTGATGTAGTGGAGGCAGCATCCATATATAGCTTCAAGAAGAAATAAGATAAAGCTCACGGAGAGAATGGACCTTGTAGCGACCAGTGAAGACGCAGGGTCAGGAGCTGTGAATCGACCTCTGCAACCATAAATAGGTAAGTACAAATAGATAATTACACACACACACACACTGTAATAAGATATAATAAGAGAAAGAACCCAGGGAGCTAGGCTGGATGATCCACCACACACGACTAAACTACCAAGACTCTGCGGCAAATTCGCCTCTTGCCAGCAAATAACAGAACCCACTAGATTAGAAAATACCTTAGAACTTATATTCACTAATAATAAAGACTTGGTTCGAAACAACATAGTGTCTCGGACAGTATACTCAGACCCACGGGTCATAATCAGCAAAACTCACTCACCCGTGAGGGTCAGTTCAACAAATTTAACTTTAACAACAGCCAGGAGCTAATAAATCATTAGCTTACTGAAATGCACTGGGAAGACAATCTGAAAGACGATTATTTAAACCGGTATATAAAGAGGAATTGTAAGACTTCAGTGGCATTAGAACTATGATCCACGCACATACCGTTACAAAGGAGGAAGGTGCAGCTTGGGAAGGGAAAGGCGTGCAGTTTGTAAGCGAAAACGATGAATAACAGAGCTCCTAAAAGGCAGCAGACTTTGTGAAAAATGAAAAGTAACCCTGGCTAGAAAATTAGAAAACAATGAGCTCAAACTGAATACATTATACAGAGTCCAGGGGAGACAGAGGGAGCTATAAGCCATAAGCGAAATTTAGAGAAATCCACAGTACTTTTTCTCATATGCAAAATCCAGGTCAAAAATCGATATTTGATATCGTGCCTTTGGTAAAAGAAGATGGAATATATACTGACGACTACAAAGAAATGAGTGAATTACTTCAGTGAGCTATTAATCAACCTAAACTGACGACCCAGATTAGTTTTTCATGAATGAGGCACAAAATTCAGCAGATATCTCTCTAATCTCTAATGCAACTCTAACCCCATTTTACTTCGATGAAGCCATTGATTGCGTTCCCATGCACTCCGCCCCAGGCCCACACACGGGGAACTCGATATTCATCAAGAATTGCAAGAAACCCTTATCACGTGCATTAAATATTCTATGGAGAAAAAACGTAAACGAAGTACTCATCCAGCAGTCATTAATTTGAGGTGGAGCAGCGGTGCCAGTGAAGACTTCAGTGTGGAAACTGGGAAAATAGTCAGCCAACACTTCAAAGGGGTGACTGACTAGGGACAGAAAGGAGGGGACGGAAGAGGGAAGGGAATGGAAAGGGAGGAGAAGGGTAGGGGAGGAGCAAGAGGAGGAGGAGATTGGAGGGAAGAGGGGATGGGACACGGTAGAGGGTGGAGTGGTGAGGGGATTTGCGGTCTATCGGGAAAATACATTTTTGTCGTCCTCAAGCACGCGCGCACACGCATTTATACGCACGCACGCTCGAGGGTGAGATGGGTACGTACAAGCACACACATACACACACACACACACACACAGTGAAGTGAAGAGACGGGGCCAGGAGCTGAGTCTCGACCCCTGCAAACACAAATAGGTGAGTACACACAATACACAATAGACTCCGAAGTGTCCCTTTTTGCAGATGATGTGAAGCTGATGAGAATAATCCATTCGGACGAGGACCAGGCAGAACTAAAAAGGGATCTAGACAGGCTGCAAGCCTGGTCCAGCAACTGGCTCCTTGAGTTCAACCCCACCAAGTGCAAAGTCAGGAAGATTGGGGAAGGGCAAAGAAGACCGCAGATGGAATACAGTCTAGGGGGCCAGAGACTACAAACCTCACTCAAGGAAAAGGATCTTGGGGTGAGTATAACATCGGGCACATCTCCTGAGGCGAATATCAACCAAATAACTGCCGCAGTATACGGGCGCCTAGCAAACCTAAGAACAGCATTCCAACATCTTAATAAGGAATCGTTCAGGACCCTGTACACTGTGTACGTTAGGCCCATATTGGAGTATGCTGCACTGACAGATATGCTATATGTTTTAAGACCAGCCTTTATATGTGAGATCCCTTGAACCTGTGACGCTTCTTATGACGTCACGACCCGCTGATGTGAGACGCTCTCACCCAGTCATTGCTCTCAGTTGACGGTAGGCATAGACAAGACTAACAGGTAGCTGGGTACTCCTCCTTCCTCACTATACAATATATCTACTTCACCAGCCATCCGTGTGTTTCTATAATACCAGAATACATCCCGAGACCCACACGACAGCACCAGTTTGGAACCCACACCTAGCCAAGCACGTAAGGAAACTAGAGAAAGTGCAAAGGTTTGCAACAAGACTAGTCCCGGAGCTACTAAGTGGTCTTACGAGGAGAGGTTAAGGGAAATCGAACTGACGACACTAGAAGACAGGAGAGATAGGGAAGGATATGATAACGATATATAAAATACCGAGAGGAATCGACAAGGTGGACAGGGACAGGATGTTCCAGAGATGGGACACAGCAACAAGAGGTCACAGTTGGAAGTTGAAGACTCAGATGAATCACAGGGATGTTAGGAAGTATTTCTTCAATCACAGAATTGTCAGGAAGTGGAATAGTCTGGGAAGTGATGTAGTGGAGGCAGGTTCCATACATAGCTTTAAGAAGAGGTATGGTAAAGCTCATGGAGCAGGAAGAGTGATCTAGTAGCGACCAGTGAAGAGGCGGGGCCAGGAGCTGTGACTCGACCCCGGCAACCACAACTAAGTGAGTACACACACACAGTGTTCTAACAGGGGAGAACATGTATAACACGTGGTAAGGAGTCCAAACACAGGTTGTTGTTGCTGCTGTGTAAGACACATAACAGAGAGCGTAATAAAACTATTAACCTAAGCTGGGTGGGATTTGCTAGACACTGTTTCTTACCCAAGTTACCATGTGCTGACGTTGCTTCTTACCCAAGTTAACATGTGCTGACGTTGCTTCTTACCCAAGTTACCATGTGCTGACGTTGCTTCTTACCCAAGTTACCATGTGCTGACGTTGTTTCTTACCCAAGTTACCATGTGCTGACGTTGCTTCTTACCCAAGTTAACATGTGCTGACGTTGTTTCTTACCCAAGTTACCATGTGCTGACGTTGCTTCTTACCCAAGTTACCATGTGCTGACGTTGCTTTCCCAAGTTACATGTGCTGACGTTGCTTCTTACCCAAGTTACCATGTGCTGACGTTGTTTCTACCCAAGTTACCATGTGCTGACGTTGCTTCACCCAAGTTACCATGTGCTGACGTTGCTTCTACCCAAGTTAACATGTGCTGACGTTGCTTCACCCAAGTTACCATGTGCTGACGTTGTCTTCTTACCCAAGTTAACATGTGATGACGTTGCTTCTTACCCAAGTTACCATGTGCTGACGTTGCTTCTTACCCAAGTTACCATGTGCTGACGTTGCTTCTTACCCAAGTTAACATGTGCTGACGTTGCTTCTTACCCAAGTTACCATGTGCTGACGTTGTTTCTTACCCAAGTTACCATGTGCTGACGTTGCTTCTTACCCAAGTTACCATGTGCTGACGTTGCTTCTTACCCAAGTTACCATGTGCTGACGTTGCTTCTTACCCAAGTTAACATGTGCTGACGTTGCTTCTTACCCAAGTTAACATGTGCTGACGTTGCTTCTTACCCAAGTTACCATGTGCTGACGTTGCTTCTTACCCAAGTTACCATGTGCTGACGTTGCTTCTACCCAAGTTAACATGTGCTGACGTTGTTTCTACCCAAGTTACCATGTGCTGACGTTGCTTCTTATCCAAGTTACCATGTGCTGACGTTGCTCCTACCCAAGTTAACATGTGCTGACGTTGCTTACCCAAGTTAACATGTGCTGACGTTGCTTCTACCCAAGTTACCATGTGCTGACGTTGCTTCTACCCAAGTTAACATGTGCTGACGTTGCTTCTACCCAAGTTAACATGTGCTGACGTTGTTCACCCAGTTAACATGTGCTGACGTTGCTTCACCCAAGTTAACATGTGCTGACGTTGTTTCACCCAAGTTACCATGTGCTGACGTTGCTTCTACCCAAGTTAACATGTGCTGACGTTGCTTCTACCCAAGTTAACATGTGCTGACGTTGCTTCACCCAAGTTAACATGTGCTGACGTTGCTTCTACCCAAGTTAACATGTGCTGACGTTGTTTCTACCCAAGTTACCATGTGCTGACGTTGCTTCACCCAAGTTAACATGTGCTGACGTTGCTTCTACCCAAGTTAACATGTGCTGACGTTGCTTCTACCCAAGTTAACATGTGCTGACGTTGTTTCTTACCCAAGTTACCATGTGCTGACGTTGCTTCTTACCCAAGTTAACATGTGCTGACGTTGCTTCTACCCAAGTTAACATGTGCTGACGTTGCTTCTACCCAAGTTAACATGTGCTGACGTTGCTTCACCCAGTTAACATGTGCTGACGTTGCTTCTTACCCAAGTTAACATGTGCTGACGTTGCTTCTTACCCAAGTTACCATGTGCTGACGTTGCTTCTTACCCAAGTTAACATGTGCTGACGTTGCTTCTTAACCAAGTTAACATGTGCTGACGCTGCTTCTTACCCAAGTTACCATGTGCTGACATTGCTTCTTACCCAAGTTACCATGTGCTGACATTGCTTCTTACCCAAGTTACCATGTGCTGACATTGCTTCTTACCCAAGTTACCATGTGCTGACGTTGCTTCTTAACCAAGTTACCATGTGCTGACGTTGTTTCTTACCCAAGTTAACATGTGCTGACGTTGCTTCTTACCCAAGTTAACATGTGCTGACGCTGCTTCTTACTCGCGACACAAACATCTTAGTCTCTCTTGTATAAATTCAACATGATACATTATCCTCGATAAACTTTAATGTTTAGCAATTGATTTCATAAAGAGAGTAAGAAATAGGAGGAGAAGGTGCAGGAGAAAATAGAAGAGGAGGAGGAAGAGGAACAGCAGAAGCAGCAGCAGGTGAAGGTAAAGGAAAAGAAAAAGAGAAGGAAGAAGAGAAGAAAAAGGATGAGGAGGAGTGACGGGTATAATAATGTTCAGGTATCAAATAAAATCAGATACTCCATAAAAATCTCTGGACACCAGAGATGCAAGATATTGTGCACACAGCGAGGTCTTGCCCGTCCTAGTCATACTTTCAAGGCAGAGTTGCTCAAACACCCCACCAGCCCTTAATATAAATATAAATAAATAGTGGTGGAATGAAGAAGTAAAGGGTGTGATAAAAGAGAAAAAGGTAGCTTATGAGAGGTTTTTACAAAACAGAAGTGTTAGTAGAAGAAAAATTTTTAGAGTGAGATAAACAAGGTAAGAAAGCCTAGGGAACGAATGGATTTGTCAGTTAAAAACAGAGTAGGGGAGTTAGTAGATGGGGAGCTGGAGGTATTGGGTAGATGGCGGGAATATTTTGAGGAACTTTTAAATGTTGATGAAAAGAGGGAGGCGATAATTTCATGTACTGGCCAGGGAGGTACAACATCGTTTAGGAGTGAAGAAGAGCAGGATGTGAGTGTGGGGGAGGTGCGTGAGGCATTACGTAGAATGAAAGGGGGTAAAGCAGCAGGAATTGACGGAATCATGACAGAAATGTTAAAAGCAGGGGGGGATATAGTGCTGGAGTGGTTGGTATTTTTGTTTAATAAATGTATGAAAGAGGGGAAGGTACCTAGGGATTGGCAGCGAGCATGTATAGTTCCTTTATATAAAGGGAAGGGGATAAAAGAGAGTGTAAAAATTATAGGGAATAAGTTTACTGAGTATACCAGGTAAAGTGTATGGCAGGGTTATTATTGAAAGAATTAGAGGTAAGACAGAGAGTAGGATTGCAGATGAGCAAGGAGGCTTTAGAATGGGTAGGGGATGTGTAGATCAAGTGTTTACAGTGAAGCATATATGTGAACAGTATTTAGATAAAGGTAGAGAAGTTTTTATTGCATTTATGGATTTAGAAAAGGCATATGATAGAGTGGATAGGGGAGCAATGTGGCAAATGTTGCAAGTGTATGGAATAGGTAGTAAGTTACTGAAGGCTGTAAAGAGTTTTATGAGGATAGTGAGGCTCAGGTTAGGGTGTGTAGGAGAGAGGGAGATTACTTCCCGGTAAAAGTAGGTCTTAGACAGGGATGTGTGATGTCACCATGGTTGTTTAATATATTTATAGATGGGGTTGTAAAAGAAGTAAATGCTAGGGTGTTGGGGAGAGGGGTGGGATTAAATTTTGGAGAATTAAATGCAAAATGGGAGTTGACACAGTTACTTTTTGCTGATGATACTGTGCTTAGGGGAGATTCTAAAGAAAAGTTGCAAAGGTTAGTGGACGAGTTTGGGAGAGTGTGTAAAGGTAGAAAGTTGAAAGTGAACATAGATAAGAGTAAGGTGATGAGGGTATCAAACGATTTAAATAAAGAAAAATTGGATATCACATTGAGAGAGGGATTATGGAAGAAGTAAATGTTTTCAGATATTTGGGAGTTGATGTGTCAGCGGATGGATTTATGAAGGATGAGGTTAACCATAGAATTGATGAAGGAAAAAGGTGAGTGGTGCATTGAGGTATCTGTGGAGACAAAAACGTTATCCATGGAGGCAAAGAAGGAATGTACGAAAGTATAGTGGTACCAACACTCTTATATGGGTGTGAAGCATGGGTTGCAAATGCTGCAGCGAGGAGGAGGCTGGAGGCAGTGGAGATGTCCTGTCTAAGGGCAATGTGTGGTGTAAATATTATGCAGAAAATTCGGAATGTGGAAATTAGGAAAAGGTGTGGAGTTACTAAAAGTATTTGTCAGAGGGCTGAAGAGGGGTTGTTGAGGTGGTTTGGTCATTTAGAGAGAATGGATCAAAGTAGAATGACTTGGAGAGCGTATAAATCTGTAGGGGAAGGAAGGCGGGGTAGGGGTCGTCCTAGAAAAGGTTGGAGGGGAAAGGGGGAAAGGAGGTTTTGTGGGCGAGGGGCTTGGACTTCCAGCAAGCATGTGTGAGCGTGTTAGATAGGAGTGAATGGAGACGAATGGTTTTGGGACATGACGATCTGTTGGAGTGTGAGCAGGGTAACATTGTGTGAAGGGATTCAGGGAAACCAGTTAATTGATTTAGTTGGACTTGAGTCCTGGAAATGGGAAGTACAATGCCTGCACTTTAAAGGAGGGTCTGAGATAGTGACAGCTGGGAGGACTTTTCTCAGCTGTCGTATCTGAGCTCCTCTGCAAAGACAGTGATTATGTATGAGTGTGGTGAAAGTGTTGAATGATGATGAAAGTTTTTTTCTTTTGGGGATTTTCTTTCTTTTTGGGTCACCCTGCCTCGGTGGGAGACGGCTGACTTGTTGAAAAAAAAAAAAATATATATATATATATATATATATATATATATATATATATATATATATATATATATATATATATATTATTGTGACCACGAACGAGGATTCGAACCCATGTAGTTTTGGCCTTGCCTCGTGGTGAGCGAAAATCACATGACGCCTTAACCCACTGAACCACACAATTCTACAAGAACCAGGCACCCAGCCAAGCTAGGTGTGTTACTCTTGGTCCGAGGACATACGGTGGTGTGGGTGCCTTTAAGCTAATTTCATTCTTATATATGTATATATATATATATATATATATATATATATATATATATATATATATATATATATATATATATATATATATATATATATATATATATATATATATATATATATATATATACATATATATAATCGAATTTTTATCTCCATTGAGGTTACTCAACTTTCTAGTCTTACATCAAAACTAAGTTAGGAACTTCACCTGATATTGACATAATATAATTTAGCTTAATCAAACCCAAAGATCAGTCAAAGTTTAGTTTGAATTATTTAACATCCGTCTTATTTATAAAAATTGATTTAAGTCAGTGTACATCAGGTTTATTTTTATTATTAATTTTAATCTTTATTATTATTATCATTATTGTATTTATGTACAGGGTTCAACCTCTGTACGCAAAGTTACTATGCACCATCCTGCAAGAAGATCAACCCGCCACCTACTTGTACCAGCCTAGTTCAAGTATTACTTCACTTAACCTAGCTATAACAAAATTAAAATCTCGACTAAAAAAAAAAAAAACTCCGAATTTAAGTGAAATTTTAAATTCATACGGAGAAAATGGCAGTATAATATTGTTCCTCAGAAAATATATATCAGCCATAAATACAAGAGGAGAGGCTATTTCCCCGGATTTCAAGAGGCTGGGCGGGTAAGGTACTGAGTAGGCGGCCGCAAAGATGAAAAAGAATGTTGAAGATATTATGAAGGAACAAGTGTGTCTAGGGTTGGGCGGTGTACGTGAGGCCAGGTGGTGACTGCTGCACCAGGTTGCGTGAGGCCAGGTGGTGACTGCTGCACCAGGTTGCGTGAGGCCAGGTGGTGACTGCTGCACCAGGTTGCGTGAGGCCAGGTGGTGACTGCTGCACCAGGTTGCGTGAGGCCAGGCGGTGACTGCTGCACCAGGTTGCGTGAGGCCAGGTGGTGACTGCTGCACCAGGTTGCGTGAGGCCAGGTGGTGACTGCTGCACCAGGTTGCGTGAGGCCAGGTGGTGACTGCTGCACCAGGTTGCGTGAGGCCAGGTGGTGACTACTGCACCAGGTTGCGTGAGGCCAGGCGGTGACTGCTGCACCAGGTTGCGTGAGGTCAGGTAGTGACTGCTGCACCAGGTTGCGTGAGGCCAGGTGGTGACTGCTGCACCAGGTTGCGTGTGGCCAGGTGGTGACTGCTGCACCAAGTTGCGAGAGGCCAGGTGGTGACTGCTGCACCAGGTTACGTGAGGCAAGGTGGTGACTGCTGCACCCAGTTGCGTGAGGCCAGGCGGTGACTGCTGCACCAGGTTGCGTAGGTCAGGTGGTGACTGCTGCACCAGGTTGCGTGAAGCCAGGTGGTGACTGCTGCACCAGGTTGCGTGAGGCCAGGCGGTGACTGCTGCACCAGGTTGCGTGAGGTCAGGTGGTGACTGCTGCACCAGGTTGCGTGAGGTCAGGTGGTGACTGCTGCACCAGGTTGCGTGAGGTTAGGTGGTGACTGCTGCACCAGGTTGCGTGAGGCCAGGTGGTGACTGCTGCACCAGGTTGCGTGAGGCCAGGTGGTGACTGCTGCACCAGGTTGCGTGAGGCCAGGTGGTGACTGCTGCACCAGGTTGCGTGTGGCCAGGTGGTGACTGCTGCACCAAGTTGCGAGAGGTAGGTGGTGACTGCTGCACCAGGTTGCGTGAGGCCAGGCGGTGACTGCTGCACCAGGTTGCGTGAGGCCAGGTGGTGACTGCTGCACCAGGTTGCGTGAGGCCAGGCGGTGACTGCTACACCAGGTTGCGTGAGGCCAGGTGGTGACTGCAGCACCAGGTTGCGTGAGGACAGGTGGTGACTGCAGCACCAGGTTGCGTGAGGCCAGGTGGTGACTGCTGCACCAGGTTGCGTGAGGCCAGGTGGTGACTGCTGCACCAGGTTGCGTGAGGCCAGGTGGTGACAGCTGCACCAGGTTGCGTGAGGCCAGGTGGTGACTGCTACACCAGGTTGCGTGAGGCCAGGTGGTGACTGCTGCACCAGGTTGCGTGAGGCCAGGTGGTGACTGCTGCACCAGGTTGCGTGAGGCGAGGTGGTGACTGCTGCACCAGGTTGCGTGAGGCCAGGTGGTGACTGCTGCACCAGGTTGCGTGAGGCCAGGTGGTGACTGCTGCACCAGGTTGCGTGAGGCCAGGTGGTGACTGCTGCACCAGGTTGCGTGAGGCCAGGTGGTGACTGCTGCACCAGGTCTACTGTATGGTCTACTTCACAAAGTTTCAAAGACTATGCCTTTAAATCCATGGTTACAGAGAGACATTAAATCTGTACAATATGACGTATATACAAATACTCCTTCAGAGTGAAGTATCTAGTCTTAATACTAGATCAGTCATACAATTATACAATTTATCAAAATATACAAACTGTAGAAAACCAACAACAGGTCAGTTTATAAGAGCACAGCTGGAGTGTTGTCTCGTAGCTGGTGTCTGCGCACTCAAGCTTCTACAGCGTGCGTGAAGGTTAGGTAGGTCACGTGACTTTACCACCACCTTCCTACACAAAAGTGAAAATGGAGAACTTCACCGATGTGGCCACATAAAATATAAATATACACACAAATAATCTTAATACAAGGACACAACACCCCGGCCCACAAGATAATATCTCCACTTTTTAGTCGTTACGACCGTGAAATGAATACCATTGTCTGCTACAAGGAACGACTCAGGGTGACGGAGGTCTATCTTTCTCAAAGTACTTCTCCAGTCCACTTCCTAGATCAGGATCAGACATACTTCTATTAAGTAGCACGGTCTGCAGTAGCGTAGTCTGCAGTAGCGTAGTCTGCAGTAGCGTAGTCTGCAGTAGCATAGCCTGCAGTAGCACGGTCTGCAGTAGCTCAGTCTGCAGTAGCGTGGTCTGCAGTAGCATAGCCTGCAGTAGCACGGTTCTGCAGTAGCATAGCCTGCAGTAGCGTGGTCTACAGTATATATATATATATATATATATATATATATATATATATATATATATATATATATATATATATATTTATATATATATATATATATATTGCTGGATAGATGAACAGGTAGATAACTAGTGCTGAGAAGTGGTGGAGTTATGAACTGAGCAAGTTTGAAGTTGAGATATCACATCCAGTTTAAGTGAGGTGACCTGTCAGCCAATGTAATAGTGAGGTCAGGTAATGTTGACTGTGACGTGAATCACGAGATCAGATTTTGGTAATTTGGGTTTTTCATATAGTTTCTCAACAGTTTTAGCAATGTGTATTGGCCTCTGATCCGTATGTTGCTTTTAAAAGGCAAGTATCGCTGCATCTGCAAGACAGAACCGCCTCTCTCTCTCTCTCTCTCTCTCTCTCTCTCTCTCTCTCTCTCTCTGTTGTTTTTTCTGGTATAAGAGATGGGTTTGTTTGATGTTCATGAGATGTGTGTATGTCCATTTATGTATACTACACACGCATTCCATGTGTCTTCCATCTTCCATGCGTGTTTGTGTTCTTGTAGTTCAGTATGCACATCTCTTGAATGTACACTCGATCGTGTCCCCCTCATGAGATGCTGTACCCCTGTCGTGACTGTTCTTAGTAAAGAGGGGAGAGCTGGTGTTTTATAGTTTTTGTGGTACGTATTATATGTACAAGAGGGGAGATGTTAGTCGCAGTCTTTCCTGTGGGTAAATGAGATTAGTAAGTAAAGAAAGCCTAGGGAACAAATAGATTTGACAGTTAAAAATAGGAGAGAAGAGTTGGAAGTATCTGGAAGCAGGAGGGAATATTTTGAGGAACTGTTAAATGTTAATGAAGATAGGGAAGCTATGGTTTCGTGCATTGGGCAGGGAGATTTAACATCTTGTAGGAGTGAGAAAGAGCAAGTTGTGAGTGTGGGGGGAGTGTGTCATTCAGTGGGTAGAATGAAAAGGGGTAAAGCAGCTGGGATTGGTGGGATAAACACAGAAATGTTTAAAGCAGGTGAGGATATAGTTTTGGAATGGTTGGTGCTTTTATTTAATAATGTATGGAAGAGGGAAAGGCACCTAGGGATTGACAGAGACCATGTATAATTCCTTTGTATAAAGGCAAAGGAGACAAAAGAGAGTGCAAAAATATAGGGAATAAGCCTGTTGAGTTTACTTTCTAAAATGTATGGTAGAGTTATTATTGAAAGAATTGAGAGTAAGACGGAGACCAGGATTGCAGATGAACAAAGAGGCTTCAGAAAGGGTAAGGGGTGTGTGGACCAAGTGTTTACAATGAAGCATGTAAGATAAGGGTAAAGAGGTTTTTGTTACATTTTTGGATTTGGAAAAGGCATATGATAGGGTGGATAGGAGAGTAATGTGGCAGATGTTGCAAATGTATGGAATAGGTGGTAGGTTACTGAAAGCAGTTAAGAGTTTTTAAGTGGATAGTGAGGCTCAGGTTAGAGTATGTAGGAGAGAGGGAAATTATTTCCCAGTAAAAGTAGGCCTTAGACAGGGATGTGTGATGTGAACATGGTTGTTCAATATATTTATAGATGGGGTTGTAAGAGAAGTGAATGCTCGGGTGTTGGCAAGAAGTGTGGGATTAAGAGATAAAGATTCAAACACAAAGTAGGAGTTGTCACAGATGCTTTTTGCTGATGACACTGTGCTTTTGGGAGATTCTGAAGAGAAGTTGCAGACGCTGATGAACGAGTTTGGAGGGGTATGTAAAAGAAGGAAATTAAAGTGAACATAGGCACTGGACAGGCACCTCAAGTCGGTACCTGATCAGCCGGGCTGTGGTTCGTACGTTGGACTGCGTGCGGCCAGCAGTAACAGCCTGGTTGATCAGGCTCTGGTCCAACAGGAGGCCTGGTCACAGACCGGGCCGCGGGGGCGTTGACCCCTGAATTCTCTCCAGGTAGACTCCAGGTCCAGGTAGGAAAAAGCAAGATGATGATGATAACAAAATATTTAGGTAATGAAAGATTGGATATCAGATTGGAGGGAGAGAGTATGGAGGAAGTGAATGCATTCACATATTTGGGAGTGGACGTGTCAGCAGATGGGTCTATGAAAGACAAGCTGAATCATAGAACTGATGAGGGGATAAAGGTGAATGGAGCACTGAGAAGTCTGTGGAGACGAAGATCATTATCCGTGGAAGCAAAGAGAGGAATATATGAGAATTTAGTGTTACCAACATTCTTATATGGGTGTGAAGGATGGGTGGTGAATGTTGCAACAAGGAGAAGGCTGGAGGCAGTGGAGATGTCGTGTCTGAGGGTAATGTGTTGTGTGAATATAATGCAGAGAATCCGTAGCTTTGAGATTAGAAGGAGTTGTGGGGTTCAAAAAGTATTATTCAGAGGGCAAAGGAAGGGTTGATGACGTGGTTTGAACATTTAGAGAGATGGAACAAAATAGAATGACTTGGAGGGCATATAAATCTGTAGTGGAAAGAAGGCAGGATAGGGGTTGTCCTAGGAAAGGTTGGAGGGAGGGAGTTAAAAGAGGTTTTGTGTGCGAGGGGTTTGGACTTCCAGCAATCTTGCACGAGCGTGTTAGGAGCGAGTGGAGACATATGGTTCTTATGACTTGACGTGCTGTTGGAGTGTGAACAAAGTAACATTTATGAAGGGATTCAGAGAAACCAGTTAGCTGGACTTGAGTCCTGGAGGTGGGAAGTACATTGCCTGCACCCTGAAGGAGGGTTGTTGATATGTAGCAGTTTTTTAACAGTAGTGTAGGCACACCTCTGGTAAGACAGTGGTGGAGTGAATGAAGATGATGAAAGTGTTTCTTCTTTTTTGGGTCATCGTGCCTTGGTGGGCAACGGCCGATTTGCTAATAAATAAAAAATAAGTCGACAAATCATTTATAAAATTTCAAGGCGGAAAATAATGTTTCAATGCATTTTTGTTTTTGAGTTAGGTGTTCACTGCTAGAGCTCTTGAGTGAGTAGTGGATTAAATTGTCTAAATTTGTTGGCTTCCTGTAAACTTTAAGGAGTTACTGTGACTAATAAGAGCATCAAGAAATGGTAGGGATTCATTCTGTTTCTCTTCCATGATCAACTGTATAAAGAGATCTCTCTGATTAAGTTTTTCTCTGAAGCAATGAAGGTCGAAACGTCTGGGAACTACTACCAAGACGGCGTCTACGTGTCTTAACCTCATAATGTTTTGGGTAATGATGCTGAAGCAGCCGCTCTACATGCTCAAGTTAGAGAGTGATCAGTACTGCACTAACAAGAGAACCCATATACGTCCTAAACATCTGCTTAAAAAGTTGATAAAACTCTTATGCAGGATGTACATCGTATTCACAAGGTGTTCTTTTATCACTTACCTGTTACACTATACTTCATCCATCCATATCTTGAGCCCCATACTTCTGTAGTAAGACATTTCTAGGTTGCTAAATTAGAACTTATCCTGTATGTACTCACCTATACGTGGTTGCATGGGTCGATTCACAGCTCTTGCGTGTGTGTGTGTATATGTGTGTGTGTGTGTGTGTGTGTGTGTGTGTGTGTGTGTGTATGTGTGTATGAAAGAGGAAGTAGTGTGTATGAAAGAGGAAGTAGTGTGTATGAAAGAGGAAGTAGTGTGTATGAAAGAGGAAGTAGTGTGTATGAAAGAGGAAGTAGTGTGTATGAAAGAGGAAGTAGTGTGTATGAAAGAGGAAGTAGCGTGTATGAAAGAGGAAGTAGTGTGTATGAAAGAGGAAGTAGTGTGTATGAAAGAGGAAGTATGAAAGAGAAAGTAGTGTGTATGAAAGAGGAAGTAGTGTGTATGAAAGAGGAAGTAGTGTGTATGAAAGAGGAAGTAGTGTGTATGAAAGAGGAAGTAGTGTGTATGAAAGAGGAAGTAGTGGCGTGAATCACAATTGTTTTGAATTAATTGTGTTAACTCAAAACAGTTGTGATTCACCTGAATGAAACTATAAACACAATAAAACAAAAAATTAAAAGTCAAAACAATTCCAGGTAGACTTGACCTGGTGACCTGACCTACTTTATCTCCCGGTGACCCAACCTTCCAGGTAGACTTGACCTGGTGACCTAACATACTTTATCTCCCGGTGACCCAACCTTCCAGGTAGACTTGACCTGGTGACCTAACATACTTTATCTCCCGGTGACCCAACCTGTCCTCCAAGCTTTTTTTTTTTTTTAATCTTATGTTAAAGTTGTTATGTTTTGTTAAGTTACTCTACCATTAACATACCAGAATATACAAAACAACCAGTGTGAGAAAATAGTGAACTTGCAAGGGCATTCCTGATATCTAAGGCGATTTTTCACAGTTGTTGTTTTATATATTGTGATATCACTTGTGTACTAGAATATATAATTAATTTTCCAGTCTTAGGGAGGTAAGTGGACTGTACTAAGTGGTGGTGGAGGCAAACAATATACACAGTTTCAAGAATGGATATGATCGGTCCCTGTAGACCAGAAATCAACAAATTTACCATCATGTCTGAGTACTTGTTTGTTATCACTCACCAGAATTACATTTTATGTACAAGTGTTGTTCATGTCAGTGTTGTTCATGTCGATGTTGTTCATGTCGGTGTTGTTCATGTCAGTGTTGTTCATGTCGATGTTGTTCATGTCGGTGTTGTTCATGTCAGTGTTGTTCATGTTGATATTGTTCATGTCGCTGTTGTTCATGTCGGTGTTGTTCATGTCGGTGTTGTTCATGTCGGTGTTGTTCATGTCGGTGTTGTTCATGTCGGTGTTGTTCATGTCGGTGTTGTTCAAGTCGGTGTTGTTCATGTCGGTGTTGTTCATGTCGGTGTTGTTCATGTCGGTGTTGTTCATGTCGGTGTTGTTTATTTCTGTGTTGTTCATGTCGGTGTTGTTCATGTCGGTGTTGTTCAAGTCAGTGTTGTTGATGTCGGTGTTGTTCATGTCGGTGTTGTTCATGTCGGTGTTGTTCATGTCGGTGCTGTTCATGTAGGTGTTGTTCGTGTCTGTGTTGTTCATGTCGGTGTTGTTCATGTCTGTGTTGTTCATGTCTGTGTTGTTCATGTCGGTGTTGGTCAAGTCAGTGTTGTTCATGTCGGTGTTGTTCATGTCGGTGTTGTTCAAGTCAGTGTTGTTCATGTACAACACTGACTGTTAATGTAAAGATGAACACCAGTATTGTTCTTGGTTGTGTTCATCATAGTGAACATTAATGTTGTTCTTGGTGATGATAGCCACTTAGGCATTATATATATATATATATATATATATATATATATATATATATATATATATATATATATATATATATATATATATACTATATATATATATATATATATATATATATATATATATATATATATATATATATATATATATATATATATATATATATATATATATATATATATATATATATATATACACTCACCTTGCCATATAAGACAAGTGAAAATTTGTGTATGCTATAATTTCGCCAAAATCATTCTGAACATAACGAAAAAAATATATTTCATTGTGTTTGTTTATTATTAAATTAATGATAACGTATCTAAAATATATTTAGTTGGGTTAGGCTAAATTAAATTGCGCTTGTTGTAATAAGGTTAGGTAGGTTTTCAAAGTTTCTCTTGGTACAAAATTATAAATTCTTACATTAACATAAATGAAAAAAATATATCCTTAAACGTATAAGATAAACTTTTAGAAAGGACTTAATTTTAGATGAGTTCTTGCTAATTGACCAGTTTTACCTAATCGGTAAGATTTGTATGTGGAAATACAGAATTTAGTGTAAAGAAGAGTGCGCGCTTGAGAACCTTAGCGTACCATGCAAATAAAGAAAATCAATAACAAGAAAAAAAAGATAATTGATAACAATTAATTACAGTTATCGTGCAGGGAACACAAAGGTTCACACACCGACACTAATTTACGCACATAAAAACGTTCACAAATACTCTTATACAACTAAATAATTGAACAATTTAATAATTGATACAGGTACAATATTAAATATAAATATATGTTCAAAATTTTAACTTAGTGGCCACTCCTTGGTGGGCTAACTGGGATAGAGATCTCTCTTGTCTCAGGTAGTCGACGTTCGGGTCTGTCCAGGTGGATGTTATTACAGAGCGCAGATTTTCTGCGTGTCCTCCTCTGTAATAACATCTACCTTCGTATACTGATATTAATACACTTGTGTAGTAATATCATATATGGACAGTGCCTCAAGGGTGGCTAAAACGCTGACCTCAGGGAAGTGGTGAAGTGTGTATGGATGAACACTTGGACCCACGGACCTGGGGTGGGACTGCTGACTTCAGGGAAGTGGTGAAGGGTGTATGGATGAACACTTGGAACCACGGACCTGAGGTTGGGACTTGCTGACCTCAGGGAAGTGGTGAAGGGTGTATACCTGGACCCACTGACCTGGGGTGGGACTTGCTGACCTCAGGGAAGTGGTGAAGGGTGTATACCTGGACCCACGGACCTGGGGTGGGACTGCTGACCTCGGGGAAGTGGTGAAGGGTGTATACCTGGACCCACTGACCTGGGGTGGGACTGCTGACCTCGGGGAAGTGGTGAAGGGTGTATGGATGAACACTTGGAACCACGGACCTAGGGTGGGACTGCTGACCTCTGGAAAGTGGTGAAGGGTGTGTACCTGAAACCACGGACCTGGGGTGGGACTTGCTGACATCGGGGAAGTGGTGAAGGGTGTATGGATGAACACTTGGAACCACGGACCTGGGATGGGACTGGGGGATGGGACTGGGTGAGGCATCAAAAATACGAAGCGAGTTTCCAGAACTTCAGGGGAAGGGAAGACATCCGGGGGCCCACGGATAGATTCCTGGACACCTGAATCTGGGGAAGGCTTAGATTACTGAGTGTAGGATAGGAAGTGGGGAAGGGAGAATATCTGAGGGGACACAGATGGACACCTGGACACATGGACCTGGGGAAGACTTAGATAGAAGATTACTGAGTGTAGGATAGGAAGTGGGGAAGGGAGAATATCTGAGGGGACACAGATGGACTCCTGGACACATGAACCTGGGGAAGACTTAGAAGATTACTGAGTGTAGGATAGGAAGTGGGGAAGGGAGAATATCTGAGGGGACACAGATGGACACCTGAACCTGGGGAAGACTTAGATAGAAGATTACTGAGTGTAGGATAGGAAGTGGGGAAGGGAGAATATCTGAGGGGACACAGATGGACTCCTGGACACATGAACCTGGGGAAGACTTAGATAGAAGATTACTGAGTGTAGGATATGAAGTGGGGAAGGGAGAATATCTGAGGGGACACATATGGACTCCTGGACACATGAATCTGGGGAAGACTTAGATAGAAGATTACTGAGTGTAGGATAGGAAGTGGGGAAGGGAGAATATCTGAGGGGACACAGATGGACACCTGGACACATGAACCTGGGGAAGACTTAGATAGGAAGTGGGGAAGGGAGAATATCTGATTGGACACAGGTGGACTCCTGGACACATGGACTCCACATGACTAACTAGTACTACTACTACTAATAATAATGCGGAGATCTATCCATGTGAACGTTTCCTTACACCTGCTGTTCCTGTTCACCTAGCAGTAAGTAGGTACCTGGGTGTTGTATATAGTATGTGTTTCTATTTAGTATGTTAATAACATCAGCTTGGTCTGTACTTGTACAGTACTTGTAGAAAAATGAATTTATTATTATTATTATTATTATTATTATTATTATTAATAACTGTGTGTGTGTGTGTGTGTGTGTGTGTGTGTGTGTGTGTATGTGTGTTAATGGTGTATGTGTGTGCGTGTGTTAGTGATGTATGTGTGTACGTGGTGTATGTGTGTATGTTGTGAGTGTATGTGTGTGTATGTTAGTTAGTTATCATTTTGTCCTAGGCACATGTCGATTAGATACTAGGCCTGCTGTATGTACTCACCTAGTTGTACTCACCTAGTTGTGGTTGCAGGGGTCGAGACATAGCTCCTGGCCCCGCCTCTTCGCTGTCCGCTACTGGGTCTCTGCTCTCCCTGCTCCATGAGCTTTATCATACCTCGTCTTAAAACTATGTATGGTTCCTGCCTCCACTATATCTTTCTCTAGACTATTCCACTTCCTGACTACTCTGTGGCTGAAGAAATGCTTCCTAACATCCCTTTGACTCATCTGAGTCTTCAGCTTCCAGTTGTGTCCCCTTGTTTCTGTGTTCCCTCTCTGGAACATCCTGTCCCTGTCTACCTTGTCGATTCCCCGCAGTATTTTGTATGTCGTTATCATGTCTCCTCTGACCCTTCTTTCCTCCAGTGTTGTTAGTCCTATTTCCCTCAACCTTTCTTATAGGACAGACCCTGAGTTGTGGAACTAGCCTTGTCGCAAACCTTTGCACTTTCTCTAGTTTCTTTACGTGCTTGACCAGGTGTGGGTTCCAGACTGGTGCTGCATATTCTAGTATGGGCCTGACGTACACGGTGTACAGTGTCTTGAACGATTCCTTGTTTAGGTAACGGAACGCTAATCTTAGGTTTGCCAGTCGCCCATATGCTGCCGCAGTTATCTGGTTGATGTGTGCCTCCGGAGACGTACTTGGCGTTATACTCACCCCAAGGTCTTTCTCCTTTTCCGAGGTTTGTAGCCCATGTCCACCTAGCCTGTACTCTGTCAGCGGTCTTCTCTGTCCTTCTCCGATCTTCATGACTTTGCATTTGGTGGGATTGAATTCAAGAAGCCAGTTGCTAGACCAGATGTCAAGCTTGTCCAGGTCTGTTTGAAGTCCTGCTTGGTCCTCTTCCGATGTGATTCTCCTCATTAATTTCACATCATCTGCGAACAGAGACACTTCTGAGTCTATCCCATCCGTCATGTCGTTTACATATACCAAGAATAACACTGGTCCTAGGACTGACCCTGCGGTACGCCGCTCGTCACAGGCGCCCACTGTGATACCTCATCACGCACCATGACCCGTTGCTGCCTCCCTGTGAGGTATTCCCTGATCCATTCCAGTGCCCTTCCTGTTATACATGCTTGTTCTTCCAACTTCTTTACTAATCTCATGTGAGGAACTGTGTCGAAGGCCTTCCTGCAGTCCAGGAAAATGCAATCAACCCACCCTTCTCTCTCTTGCCTTACCTCTGTTACTTTATCATAGAACTCTAGGAGATTTGTTACACAGGATTTGCCTTCCGGAATCCGTGCTGTCTGGTGTTTATTATCCTGTTCAGCTCGAGGTGCTCCACCATTCTTTTCCTGATGATTTTCTCCAGGACTATGCACACTATACATGTAAGTGACACCGGTCTATAGTTTAGTGCCTTTTTCTGTCTCCTTTTTAAAGATGGGGACTACATTGGCCTTCTTCCATACCTCAGGTATCTGCCCATTTTCAAGGGATGTGTTGAATATTATGGTAAGTGGCACACTCAGTACCTCAGCTCCTTCCCGAAGAATCCATGGGGAGATATTGTCCGGACCCATCGCCTTTGAGGTATCAAGGTCACTGAGTAACTGCTTCACCTCCTCCTCAGTTGTGTGTATGCCCTTCTAGCACTTGGTACATCCCTTGTTGGTGATGCACCCCATC